>VYZV01027246.1:37460-56377 GCA_013401275.1 Pandion haliaetus | reverse complement strand
TTTATTTAAAAAAAAAAAAAAAAAAAAAAAAGAGTTGAGTTAATACCATTTGCTTATCTTTACTTAAACTTCAGGTTTGGTGCAGGTCCTGTAACACATTAGGATGTTACAGCTATTAATCTCTGTCTATATGTTGTTTAACCACCACAAAGGAGCCTGTATAAGGGAATGATCTGCTTCAGTTCCTTCTACACGCCCACCTAAACATCCTTTTACTCTGCCAAAATTGGGCCTTTGCCATTCAGCACTATGCTATTGCCAAGTCCTAAAGAGCTATGAGCTCTCTGGTGACTGCTTGCTTCTCTCACTGGCCAGAAGCCATGGATGCCCCTCACAGAGCAGCTGTCAAAGGGCTTCCTGTCGCTGTGGCACCTTGGGGCCACTGGGACACCCAAGGCTCCACTGTCATCTGTGCTCCTCTGCCACATCATTTCTGGCTATGGGCTGATGAACTTCCCTCCCTGAAGAGTCAGGTCGTGGTATTTCTGCCTTCCTTACTTCCAGGCGTGGCTGCTGACATTGCCAGCTGAAAAGCTCACACAGGAATCTTCAACGGCCACTTGCTTTTCGTGTGAAAAGTAACCTAAAAGAACCTGTGCAAAAAAGAAAAAGCCATTGACTTCTATGTCAATCCTCCTTATTGACACTAGAACACAGTGCGACACACATTTGGGTATTTTTAATGGAGCAGAAGCAACAAAGATGGATCAAACACAAGCAGCCTCTACAAATTTGGAAGAACAAACTCAAGCTTAGTCCATAAGGCTGCAATGGTAACTATAAATACAGAGCTACCTAAACCGTACTGAAAGATATGGTCAGGGCCCTGAGGGCCCTGCAGGCCCTACCGTCCCTGCCATCCTCCCCTACGGCTTGCTCACCCTTCCAAGGGCCCAGGACCCCATGTCAGCCCCCCAGAGCCATCAGTCCCTGCCCCAGTGACACCACAACAGGGCCAGTCTCCAACTCCCCACAGCCCTGCCCTGCCCGGCCATGGGTCCCCCCCAGCCAGGACCACCCACAAGCCCACATCCAACAAGAGAGGGTGCAGAGGGCCTGTCCAAGCTCTTACAATTAATTTTGGATTTTGCTTAGAGCAAGCATCAGACAGTGACAACCGAAGAACAGGGTTATAGTCTCATCATTGCCATCACTTATTCCCGAAAGAAGCTAATACTTTTGGCCTTTTTTACTCCAGCCACACAGACTTGGGAAGATATTATAATTGAATACTTTAAATCACTCAAACAGATTATATTTTTCCTTATCTTTTTATCAAAAATATGAAACTTAAGTGACAGGGAAGGAAGAAAGAGAGCTAAAGAGAGAGCAAGGAAGGGGGAGGGAGGGAGGTAAGGAAGAAGAGAGGGAAAGAGGCAGTAAGGAAGAAAGACAAAAAAGTATCCGTTCCAGCAAAAATTAAATAAAAGGAGACCTGGTAGTCAAACGTAATGTAGTACACTCACTTGTGTGGGCACATAATGTTTGGTTAGCTTGAAAATTGTTACATGTTTGTTCCTACCTACTTGAGACTGAGAGCGGAGATAGTTGCTTGTACTTGAAGAGTACTGAGTGCAACTCAACCTGAATTCCTGGTGCTTGTGTAAAACCGGTTATAGAAAAGGCTGGCTGGGGTACAGAGGTGAACTTTGTAAACTTCATATTAAGTTTACTGTAATATAAGCTATGTAGAAAGTGTCATTAATGCACCTATCAAGAGGGTTAAAAAAGACAATTAGAAATTATCTACTATCATTTTACTGGTGCTCTTGATTAGTGTCATATAAACCTGGGTTAAAAGGCTGAGTATATTATCAAAATTACCACAATATAATTATAGAATTAAGTGGTAATTTTTAGAAGAAACTGTTACTTTAAGAACTGAAAAAGCAAAAAAAAAATGCACATTTCTCACAAACAATAGGAATTAGAGTGAAATAGAGCAAAGGAACAAAAGACCTGAACATGGCTAATGTCCATGCAGTGTACATCTTACAATGCCCATTAAATATAAAATACTCTATGGCAAGTACATTCTGTAGGAATTCCAACAGATTATTAAAACATACTATATTATGTATGGCCTAGTTGTAAACCGGAGCCAAACCACAATTTTAAAAGTAAACCAAGTCTTTGAAAATGGCTTATCATTCAAACCAAGTTATTAATACATATAACTGTTCTACTTCTAAAAGTGTAACAAGTCCATTTTATGGACTTTATCATGTAAACTAAAAATGAAGTAATACAGAGCTGCTATGAATAAATACAGAAACCCATATCATTCCAGATTTTTTAAAAAAAGTACGTGATTCCAGTATGTTGAATCTAAAATTACATATTGAATAAAAAATCTGTCATCTTTCAGATCCTAGATGAGTGCTCAGACAGTACAAGGCTGGTTTAAATGTTTTAGGGAAAAATCTAATAGATATCCCAGTGGGGTCAATGCTTCTACTAAATTTACTGGTCAGATGTTCATTTTGCCTGAAGAGGTTTCACAGTTAATTGTCTAGTGTGTTTTTCCTATGTTACGGATTCTTTCCTCTGCTTTCTAAACTTCTACTGAGACCTGTGGACAACTTTCAACATTTGAAAACACTCTTAATCACCTTTTTCCACTTAAGCCATGGCCTTAGCAATTAGCAGGGTGAAGTAGGTCGAGAATATTCTGGTGAATGGTAGAGGATGAATCTAATTTGAGTTGTAAGAATTGATAAAAGACAACACAAGTAACAGACCAGATGTGGTGAATGGTGTCAGTTCCAGTATAAGTGCCCATACGCTGAATTGTAAGGTAAATATTTTACTGGTAATTCTTCCTGCTTCTGAAATCTGAAGAGACAAGGTGGACACATACACAAAATTAATTGGCTACTAAGGAAGACCTGCACCTGTACCAAAGGTTCCCACGTGGTGGAGGCACTACCTTGGGGTCCTTCCTGGCTTGTGCAGTGCAAGCTTCGTACCTGCTGTTCTAATAACAAAGCAAAACTCCACTCTCGCCCTTACCAGGGTCTATGGCACACTCTGGCTGGATTAGGATGTTGTACTTTCAACGTGAAGCACACACATCACACATTGCCAACACCTGTAGTATGTCTGTGTTTGCCATGGTCTTGTTATGCCCGTAAAAATGAATGTCCGTTTCACACCACCTGTAATATTGTTAGTGCTATCAAGACAGGGAAAAAAAGGAAAATGTGATGATTTCCATACTACCCTAGCAAGCCTTGCAACTACAGCTTTTTTACTGAATCCCACTGATGTGTCTGACACGACTTGACAGTCTGGAAAAAAGACTTCCTTGTAATTGTCAGCATCCTGCATACAGAATTTACATACCTCTTTCTGTATGGGCACCTATTTCTGCTTGAGGATTTCTTTTTCTTCTAGTATGAACAATGGCCTAAGTATCTAGCCCTGAGTCTAGCCCTGTGCCCAGCTTAATTTCCAGGTGAGTCAGTTGACACTGAGACCTCTATTTTCCTCTTTTGCCAGAGGGCTTGAATCTTATAGCTGTGGCTCAAATGTTGCCTGAAGTTGCTCCTGCTCTGCTGTTTCCACTCTGCCAGCAAATACTAAGTCATAGAGTTAAGTTTTGTGCAGCAGTGTATTATTGCCCATTCCAGCATTGGGCTACTCTTCTTGAATGCTATAGAAGCAACTGAGCAGCCTTTGGGTCTGGGTCTTATTGAAGAAATACCCTTAAAACTTAAATCCCAATACATCAATAATCATTGAACCAGCAGGCTAACAACCCATCTGTTGCTGCATTCTGTGAGCTGTGCTCCTGGACCATAGGTCTGAGACATTGACACGGCTGAATGAAACAAGTATCGTGTAGAACAGAGCTGTGAGTCAATTTCTGATTTACTGCCCTTTGGGCAGGACAAGTGGATAAGCATCCTAAATCCACTATGCTCTTTTCCAGGCCACAGTTTGCAGCCCCTGAATTGGCAACACCCGGAATGGACCGTGTAGCCAAGTTGCTCATTATTTTTTGATATGCTGTTTCCTCCAGACTTGATACTGATTTTTGATTCTGCACAGCAAAGTGAGGTTTTTAATGCTTTGTGAGTAAACTGAAGATATGTTAACAAAAAACTTACTAATAAACGTCTTGCACCCTGTGTCCTATGGAAGACTTTCGTTTGTTTCCCAAAGTCAAACTGGCTAGGAGATTGGCTATAGCTTAGCAGACAACTGTCTTGAGGGTGATGATTTTTCCTTGCCCTCTTCATCCTGAGTAGGTCTGCCTGCCCTTTATTCACACCACCATTTGAAGATAAATGTCCATTCCTCTGCATCTGGCATAGCAGAGATAAATGTATAGAGGGCTCTGAAGACACAGTCTTTTATGAAAATTGTAGTGTGTATATAGTATACATACAGTATGGTTATATATATCTAGGAAGGGGAAGAGCTCTTTTCCCCAGGCTGTTATTTTGTGAAGTAGTTCCTAATCTTCACTGCAGTTTTTAATCCATGTCTATAATTGTATAACACCAGTCCCTAGCACCAGCCATCCCTTATCCAAATCTTTCATTGCCTTTCTGCTAGTCCTGTTCCTGAAAAACATATTGTGGTCCCATTCTGCACCTGTATTTCAAAACCACTCATGTTTTACTGTCACTGCTGCGTGAAAGCTGAAAGCAGTCAGCAAATTGTGGAGGGAACCAGCCCACTACCTGACCTCATCTCAGGAACAATTTCTCCATAACAGCAACTGCACAAGGCTTTTCCTCTCCAGGTAGTGAAAGCATTTCTGTACTCTCCCTGCTCCAAGGCCTGCCTTTGCAAGGCTCGGTTATGGGCTGACACCGAAACCAGTGTCTGCCTCCATTAATGCCTCACAGGCTGTGCAACTTCAGGGCATGGGACTGAGGAAGAAGCCCGTGTCTGACAGGACACGATGGCTGTGAGCCACAAGCTGCTCACACATCTCCATATCTCCATGAAATAGCTATTTCTTCCACGCCATCATGTGCTGTGAATCTTCAGTTTCTTCTTAACCCCCATCTGTGACCCCAGAGGTATAACTGTCACCCTCCAACTCCAAGGGAGAAAGAAAAAACTTTCTTTCAAGGAAAAATATCAAATACAATCGGGTTGGCCCAGATGCTTTAAACCAGAAATTTTGAGCCTTGTTTGCAGTCAGTGCTAAGTGTCTGCAGCTACATTTTTGCAAAGACTGTAATTGTAAATAAAGACTTCTTTGTGAAATAATATAGTTAAATAAAAATAGTTAAATAAAATGGGGTTTACTGCTTTTATTTATTACTTTCTTTTCCTCACCTTCTACCACGTCGCCATGGTTTAATGGCATCTGCATGTGACCATCTTGACAAGCTGTCCTCTCACCTTAATGTGTAAAATCTCTAATCACTTCCAGCCACTGCCCACCAAAGAAGAAATGTGAGTAACAACAGTACAATGTGAGCAAATAGGGGCAGGAAAAAAACCAAACCCAAACAACAGAAGTTAAAAAATCTAGGAAATCTAACATAAGTGGCAAAGATTCCTTGCACAAGAAATTCAGGCAATATTGTTAGAGTCTATTTTAAAACCTCCAATAATTAATTAATTAAATTTTTCAGTCTCATGTCTAAGAATTGTCAGGTTTATGGATGTATGATTATATATTGTGTCTCCAAGTCCCACAATTTCTTGTAAAAGTTGGGGTTTTTTCTTACATTTTGACATTTTCCCTCCATAAGGCAGAGCTAGTACAGTTCTCTCTTAATGAAGCTTTCAGTCCCTGAACAGTCCCAAATTGTACAGCATACCTCAAATGAGCCTTCATTTTCCAGCAAGAAGTTTTTAATCAATGCATCAATTAGTGCAATGAATTCAAAATTCCTCAGCAGGCTCAGAAAGGATTTTCATCTTAAATTAATAGAGCAGACCAAAAAAAAGAGAAATAAGAAAAATGAAAAGCAACACATTTAAATGTAATAAGTTGTGACAGTGAAAGGAAAAAATTATGAAAAGCCACCTTTAAATAGTATTATCAAACTCAAGCTATTCATTTTAATTATTTTTTTTTCCCCAAAAGCAAAAGGAAAGAAAAAAAACACTTCTTTCTCTTTTGGAAAGCAGTTCAGAATTGTTAGTTTTATTTCTGAGCAACTTGATATAGAAATGCAAGGCCAACTTCTTTCCTTAGCTCAGACCTAGACAAATGCCTATTAATGCAATATACCTTCATTTCAAAAGGTTAAAATATTTAAATACAGAAAGTAAAATAATGAAGGTGCGTATTAATGTAACAGATGAGATCCTTCTTGTTGCATATACTATTGTACTTATTCTGCCATTGACAAAGGACTTACAGAGAGAGGAAAAAACACCACATACATTTCCCTTTCTTTTTTTTTTTCATTATTTCCTGAAATTCAAAATAAACAATACTTAAACAAAGAAGGACTATTCTTCCTTTCAGATATCATTGTTTTCTCACAGTGAAGTGTTTCGTTTCACCTCTGCGAGTATCCTCCAAACGCACAAATCCACAGTAGATATCAAAAAAAAGTGAAGTCCCAAAGACAAAAGGTAAACTTTTTTAACCTCTTGAAATACCCTTAACTGAAAAGAGAATAATAGGAGAGGTTTAGGCTAAGAAACCTGTAGAAATGTCTTGGGAGAAGGGTTTCAGATGCTATTTTATTCAATGTGCAGAGGCTATCAGGTTGTTTTCTGCATCCTGTGTTAAACTGCTGAGAGTATTGCAACAAAGTTTGCAATTAAAGGAAAATAAAACTTAGCGCTTTTGATGTATCCTCCCACATCAAAAGAACTTGCTGTAACTAGTAGGACGAATGGGGCTGCTTTAAACACATTTTAAATGGTTTGCACTTGCCTTCTGATATTTTCCCATTTCCTCTGCTGAATTTCAAAATGAATCATTCTGAGCACTAGTTAATTGTAATGCTTTGGTTGCAGAATAATTCCCCTTTTAAAGTTACTTTTTTGTTGCAAATAAAAATACTGTTATAATCCCTTTTTCCCTTAGAGGTACACCATTCTAAACTTCTTGAATGACTATTTATTTAAGTATCATTTTCACAGGGAGTGAGTGATCACTGCATGAATAACCTCTGAGACGCCCAAATCTTATCTGACAATAACGGCATATTTCATAAACAACTAATGGCAACTGCAGGACCTTAAACCAGGCAGGATAGTGAGTCCCAGATAAAGCAGAGCCTTTCTCACATATTGAATAGCAGCATATCTAAATGGGTTCTGAAAAAGCAATGTTCAGAATCCACCTGCAAATTAGTATGATTAATGTGCAATTAAATACGAGAAATGTGACTGTTCCTTCATATTAAATACTTTGTATAATTTCTCAAATTGACTGTGCAGAAGGGTTCAGTGAGCACTACATAATACACAGACATTTGAAAATGGAAAAATAAAAGTTTAAGTGGACACAAGAGTTGTTCAGGAAATCCCGTGTTAAAAACAAAATCAACTCCCTATGCCACACACAAAAGCAAATACATAGAATTGATGCTCTAACAAGAAGCATTTCCAGTTGTGACAGACTGTTTTGATATCCACAGCAACCCCAAAAATAACCTTTCCACATTTCTCCAAGAGCCTGGAAACACAATATATCTGAAGATGGTTTGACAGATCATGATGATAGTACACACTCCCAGGGTAAGAACTGCCACTACAGCATTTTGTGATAAAAATGGTTTTGAAAATACAAGCACAAATATTGATGGCATCAGAAGCTGCTGAGATTGCTTCAGCTTTGGTGATGATGATGAAGCACAGAGAGTAAGATATGGCAACTTCTCACAGAGATCTGCAGCTCAGATCTGCCATTCAGGGCTGTCCCTCACCACAAGTTGCCGATTTATCTTTTTCTCATTTGCAGGGCTGTTGTACTGCTTGAACATGAAGAAAGTACAAAGACATCAGTGAGAAATTATATGGGCATTTCTGGAGGATTTCAACTCACAGTGATTGTCCACCCTTTACACAATATATAGCAATTAATATATCCAGTTGAGACATGTTAACAAAGATCCTTTAATAAAATTCCCTATGTCTACACAGCTCTGGGGGTACATTAGTCATAAAAACAGAATGACCTATCTATCTTACAGCTGCTCCACTTCAAGGCTACCACTGATTCTGAGCAGAGAATGGTTTCCCTCTTAAAAGTTATCTTCACATGCAGAGTTTGGCCCATGAAACCTAGTGTCATTGTTAAAACAGCACAGAGATATGTGCTTGTTTTCGAGTGTGTCAGTAACTAGTGAGGAAACTTTCTGCAGTATGTATAACTGCCAGTGTTCAAGAGGCCACTCTTTGTTGTCATTTTTCTTGTTCGTTCTTTTTCTGTGTTCATTTTTCTTGAACTTGCAGTGTTTTGAGCTTATTCATTCATTCAGTATAATCAAGTAAATCCACTTTGTGGCAGCTGAGTTCATAATAGTTGCAATTACTTTTTTATATAACAGTTATCCAAAGGTATCTCGTTCATAAAAAGGAAATTGTGATATCCATCATTAGAGGCAGTACACTCATTATCCCCAGTCCTTGCTGCACCATGTACAACTCGATGAGAACTGCTCATTTCTTTCATAAGGGGGAGGAGGGGCGCCTGAGGAGGCTGATGGCCCTGCAGCCCGTGGGGAGATGGCAGGCTGTCCCCCTGCAGCCCAGGGAGGTGAACGGTGGAGTGGAGGCTCCCCAAGATGGCCGTGACTCCATGGAAAAGCCCGCGCTGGAGCAGTGTGAGACTGGAGAGCAGCCCTCAGAAAGAACCCATGCCAGGGAAGTTCGGGAAGAACTGAAGCCCGCGGAAAGGACCCGCGCCAGGGAAGTTTGTGAGGAACTGCAGCCCGCGGAAAGGAACCACGCTGGAGAAGTTGGTGAAGGACTGTCTCCTGTGGGAGGGACCCCACGGTGGAGCAGGGGATGAGTGAGGAATCTTCCCCCTGAGGAAAGGAGGGGCAGAGACAAGGTGTGGCGAGCTGGCCAAAACCCCCATCCCCTGTTCCCCTGCGCCGCCGGGGGGAGGAAGGAGAGAGAACCGGGAATGGAGCTGAGCCAGGAAGGCGGGAGGGGTGGGGGGAGGTGTTCTGATGTTTGGTTTCCCTTCCTAATACCCTTGTGTTTTGTTTCTGTTTTGATTTGTAGTCAATGAAATGGATTTTGTTTCTTCCCCAAGTGGAGCCTGTCTTTTGCCCGTGACCATAAGTGGGGAGTGATCCCTCCCAGTCCTTGTCTCGACCCACGAACATTTCTTTATATTTCCTCCTCATCATCCCACTGGGGCCAGGGGGGAGGAGTGAGCAAGTGGTTTCATGGTGCTTTGTTACTGGCTGCGCTGAAACCACAACACCTGGGGAAAAATACCAATGGCTGCATTTTCTCAGTTCTGTGCTTTTTGGAATTTAACATGCCATAATAGCTAGAGTTTAGCTGAAATGTATGAACTTCAGGGGTACCAAGCTTTCCCAAGCACTGACAGCAGTAATTGTCGTTACCTGATTGAATTACAGGCATTGTTGTAAACTCTGCAAAACAATAATGCCAAAAAGAAGGCAAATTTGAATGCCGCTTTTTGTGCCAGCAGCGTTACATAATGAGATAAACATTGGTAATTGTGTTTAGTTCAATAACACTTTTAATTATAGTTGAGATCTCCTTTAAAGTGTGTGGATTTTACTGACGCAAAGTACACAGCTGAAAGCCAAATGAAGGCAGTCTCATAGATTTCTACTGTCTAATTAAAGTACAGAAACATTGCTTAACCATTTCAGGCATTTAGAGGGAAGGGAAAAAAAAAGCTGTTTGCACATGTGATACACATTTTAATTATTGCAAGATCTCAGGTAATAAAGTTTGGTTTACATCAAACCAAAATATCTGTAGTCTGGGAATTTAACCTCTCTTGCTTGTCAAGCCGGGCAAACATGTCATGAACAGTCCACTATATTTGTATGTGTAAAGACAGATAAGGAAGGAAGTCCCATTGCATCCCCTGCGGCCCTGGTTCAGCAATATATTAATGCACATTCCTAAACTTTAATCATGTCAGCAGTCCTACTAAACTGTAAAAAAATCTACCTACACACATTTTTTGTTGAATTAAGATTTAATTTCTGATAACTAAATTGCTGAAGGGAGGCAGAATTCTCATCTTCTTATTCTGGGTGTGAAATTTCATATGCCTGCTTTGCTATAGTGAAGAGATTCTGCAGCAATCCGCATGCAGAATTAGCATGTGTGGCACCATATACTATTTGTGTACCAAACAGGGCTTCAGAATGACAAATTGCTTATAAAAACATTATGAGCCTTTTACACAAAGAGGAAAAGTAATATCCAAGTTACTCATTAGCATCATGAATATTCACAAAAAAATGTTTTAAATTCAAACCAAGTAGTTTGCTTTTTTCACAGGTGAGAAGATATTTAATCCATGATGCTATATGATTTGTCTCACCAGTTACCATCATGTGTCAGTAACAAAGAATATCAAGTATTCAGAGAGAATTATACATGATCAACCTCCTCTGGCTCTTCCTAAACTAGTAAATTAAACAGTGTCCAACTCCTGGCTATTAGAAAGACAATTGTCTATAAATTTAAATGGTTTGAACAATCTTTATCCCTAATTGGATGCAAGTGAATGCTCCAAAACAATTCCAGCCACATGCCAAAGAATATTTCCATTTAGCAGTTTAGCTAATGCTGTACATATTTGCATGACTCCTCTGGCCCATTCCCCCAGAACTAAGCCAACAGTCTCATGCCCGCATCATCCCTTCATCGCTTTCCAGCCTATGGCTTGCACTACCTGATGCTATGGTAAGAAAAAGCACATTATTGGGGGCTGCAGAGGCCTCTTGATTTGACAGTAGGGTGAGGTACAGCACATGTGCAGCAAGAATCAACCAAGAGCTCCTCCTCATAACCAGAAAGAGACTTGGCCAGGAGCTAGGGAAATTTGGGGGATTATGAATTCAGCCTAACTAAAAAGACAGAACATGTAGAGCTTATAAAAAGGGTAAACTGATGAAAAGGCAAAGCTTTATAAAAAAGCTTTTCCTCTAATGCTGTTCTAAACAGCCACACAAGTCAGTTTTTACCATCTCCCAATCTTCAAGGCTGTAGCTGAGCCATTAATTTTGAGTGTTTCTGTCAGTGCCTGCTCTCTAAACCTTTTACATTCTCAGTGTGATGGTCTGTTATGGATGCCTTCAGGGCAGTTGCTTTCAGTTACTAGTCTTTTTGAAAGGGTTTTGTGTAGTGAATTACTCTTTGTCTATCACGTCTTTGTCCTTTCCAGGATGCCTTCAGTGGATGTAGCCTAAATCTGTCCGCTTGAATCAATATTTGTCCTAGCTCTGTCTAAATTTCATCACTGTATTCTTTTCAGTGGATCTTCAGTGTGGTTGAATGGAGACCCTTGCTATTGGTAATGATGGCCATGATACTGCTGGCGCTAAAAATGTAATCTTTTTTCCTCTTACTGCTTTGCACATAATTGCACATAGACTGCTGTTCTATTTCATAGATATGGTCAAGGATAGGCAGGAATGACCACAGGATCAAACTGCATTGCAGCTTCTGTTGCACTATAAACTTGCAGACTAGAGAAGAATGAACTCACACTTTCATTATTGCTGATTATAATGTCAAATACAGACAGTCATTTTTAAGAAAAATCTTAGGATTGTTCAAAGAGGAGTTACAATGAGAGGCTCGTTCCATGCTGGATTCACAAGGGAGCTCTTAATCAGCAGTGCCACACTGGGAAATGTAAAAACAACTTGGGGGATGGAAAATGAAGTAGTGAGAAAGGAATAAACCTCAGCAAAACTGAAACTGTGTTAGAAGAAACTGGGATTCCCAGTGAAACGGGAGGTATCCATGATTTATTGGGCAAACCACTGAGGGGCTAATCCAAACACAGGACTGGTTTTGAAAGTGTTCAGGATACCTCTATGAACAGAAAAATATCTTTATCTCAGGAAAGAGAAGTAGCTGAAAAATAAACTACAGTGACCAGATGCTTCTGGCCATTCAAGCACCCAAGTACTATTAACTTCAGAAGTAACCAGCTACCTAAGATCTAGATCAATTGTGATGTCAGTAACTATTGAAATAATCCCCTGACCAACTTCTCAAGTTACCTTTTTACTTTTCTGGGTTCCTCCAAAAAGTCTGCTGTCAGAAGGGTAGAGTAAAGGGTGGAGCCAATATTCGTCAGAATCAAGCATTTTTTAAATTGTAATTCTGAAGACACCATCAAAATAAGTATCAGTGGTTAGCAGTGATCAGTGGTTAGTAATTCTAAAGTGATTAATAATACTACATGTGATTATTGTACTCAATAAAACCAGATTTCAGAACAAAACATGGGCCAAATGCATCAAGAAGAGGAATTCTAATTCTGCACCTTTCCACAGGAAAAAATCTGTTGGGTTTTTTTTATGTAAATTGGAGCGGTTGCTTTGGCATTGTATTTGGAGTTAGAAAAGAACCACAATGAAAACTATTGTCAATTGAAAAAAATTAATAAATATTTCAAGAACTCCATGCTTGCTTCAGCTGTTTTCAGGAAACATGAGTACTTTGGAGCAACCAATCTGACATGTGGAAGGCTTACAGTCACGTTCATTTCTCCTCAGGTTTGTACATCTTCATCTACAACAGAGGAAAATTTGACCTCTTGACTCTCACTTTATCTCATTCTAAGTGAAAAAAAATACTGAAGATATGCCTACAGCAGGGTTTCTTAAAACAAACAAAAAATGTCATAATAATCTGCCCTCCTCAAAGAGTGGTCAGACTTTTTCATTACTCCTGTAATCCAAGCTGGTATATTCCATTACTTTCTTTTCAAGGACTTTATTTTTGTTTGGCAGTTTCCTATGCTCTGTCCAGGAAAGTGCAATGAAAACTTTAGAAAAAAGCTTTGCAATGCCAAAAAATAATGTGAATGTTGAAGCTAGAAATTACAAGAATGAAGTACCGTGCATGCTAATGTGAAGGAAAGGAAAGCCCGGACAGGCTGCTTCCCATGTTTGCCAAATCTCTTTGGTGCATGGTTCCACTGCTGATGTAAAAAAAAAGTGTGTTCAGATCTTCAAGCTTAAATCTGAGGACTACTAAGAAATTGGTGAAACGTCTTGGAAGGAAAATCCACCTGTTTTTTAAAGGAGGCAAATAAATAATATGGGTATTTCAGAAAAACCTCTGTTATCCATCTCAGACCTCAGTAGCAGAAGAATTCGAAGAATTACAGAACATATGCAGAAAGCCTCTCGGGGAGCTTCTGTATTCAGCATGCATTTTAGGTTTTTGCCCTCCTCCTTGACAGAAGGAAAAAAATATAATTTTAAATTCTAGCAATAAACAGGAAACCTTGAAATACTGTGAAAGCTATTCAGCTGCAGGAGGGAGAATCCTAGAAGAATCCTGCTGTGTTGAGATAATTAGGACATTAATCAACTCCCTGGATAGGGCGAAGCTAACACTCATAAATCCCTAATGCTGGTTCTCACTTCTTTTTACTTTAACACTAACAAAGCCGTATCGTAATGAAGCTAACCCCTCCTTTCCCCACTCAGCTCCCACCTACAGCATCCATGTACCTACAGTACAAAGACCGATGGGCGTCAAAGGTTAAGCAAGTGCAAGCTGTTGGAAAGACACATTGAGGCTCGGAGCCTGAAGAATGGCTGAGTGCACAGCTCAGCTCCGGCAGACTATGCCAGTGCTCATCATTTATTGTTGTTTGCGGCTCTGTTAGCGCTCCATGTCCAACCTAGCAGCTTCATCTGGAACTAGCTTGATTCAAATCCCTCTGCTGTCCCTAGCTGCCCCATGCTGCTTCAGGTCTTGGTCTTGGCAGAAGAGAAACAATCTAGTTCCAGACGGCAGTGAATCAGGTCTCCTGCTCTCACTGTGCTCATTCTCTAATGGGGACACGCTGTGCTAAACCCACAGGTGGCTCCTTTCAGGAAGAGTAATTAAGGACCATCTCCCACCACCTTTTCCTATTAGTCCCAACAGTTTATTTATCTTATGGACCATACTACTTTCCATACCTTTATTCTTTGTGCAGCCTGTGCTGGTTTCACCTTGTGCCTCATCTTGAGTGTTGCAAGCTGCAGTCCTAAAATTCAAGGGGTTTTGTGACTTGTCATCATCCACAACTGGATGGCTAGAGACATGTCTCTGGTACTGTTTCCTGGTGTCTGCTTGGAGTTGCAGGATAATACACTGGGTGAGTGCAGTTAGGGGAAAGGAAGAGATGGAAATCTGAACTGAGGAATTAATCTTGAGACAGAAGAAAGCCAGTTGGTCACCTGAGCTTGGAAATTTCCTGGGGAAGAGGTGCAGTGCTCTGTTTTTCCCACCAATGATGTCAATGTACTTATTGACAGTCACAGGTGATCAAATAATAAGATCATGTGTCACTGAGCTCACTGCCAAGTGTGAAAGAAGAAAAAGGGTACTGACACTAATACAGTCCTATATAGCAGTGCCCTGTGAGGCACGGACGGTGGTCTATTGGCAGCATAGTGAAACAAAGGCACTTGTGTAGGGGAGGTGTGCCTTTAAAACTGGGAGGAAGAAAGTGAAAGGGAAGAGGAAAGTCAGTGTCTGAATAAGAGGCAAAAGCCCCAAGCCACAGTGCAGCATAGGAAACGATGTGATGAAAGGAGGTGGCTGTTGAAGGCTGTGAAGGGCGTAAGCAGAGGCAAAGTGGTAGCAACAGTGACTACCTATGAGGAAAAGAGCTCTTGGCATTCTTGTGGGGAAAGAGAAGGGAAAGAGTCAGAATGCCTGAATTTAAGAGAACAACTTTAAAATTTGATTTTATTTTTCCTATAATTCAGGAATTCTAATCTGACATCTTTAATTTAAGCACCAGTGCTTTACCTTAGTAAAGAAAGTGTGGATGCACACTCTACTCTACCAAGCTCCCATCCAGTTACCACAGCCACTGACTAAGGGTGTGACAAATTGGGCATGTAATAGCTGCAGATTTCATTCTTCACTACTCCAGTGTGGCTAGTAAGGCTCGTCCTTGCAGAGGCTGTAAGGAAGATCAGGCTTCAATTATCTTGTGTGGGTTGGATATGCATGCATTCAAGTCTTTTGTACAATCTCTTATCTTCCCCTGAGATGACTAAGTGCATATTCCAACCCTGCCCTACAAGGGGAAAAGGCACAGTTAAACCATTCATGGGGTTTGAACCCTGCTGCAGAAGGTAAACAGCATGTCCCATTTGCAGACCTCCACTCCAAAAATTATCCTGTATTTCCTGAAAAGAGGGTGCCCTACAATAGAGAGCTCTGAACTCTACAAACTGTTTCAAGACTGCCCAGAGAGTCCCTTCCTGCTCTATCAGGACACCAGACTAGCAGCCCTGGGAGGTTAAAGGGTAGTAGCGGTCATGGAATAGGTGCCGGATGGAGGAGCAACAGTGTCCTCTGCCCTTTACCTGCTATGCCTTGATGACAAAGAAGAGCCTCCAGTCTCCGAAGAGGGCTTGGAGGTGATCCTCCTCATCTGACAGCTTTTCACCCACTGCTGGTCACTGTGCCACAGACACAGTGCAGTTTCCAGCAGTCACTGCTCATCTTAGAGGCCCAGAGTGTCAGCCAGCTGTGGGAGAAGCAGTAGCAGCAGCTGGTTTTGCTCACAGCCATCCTGAGTCTGGTTCACGAGCACAAAGTTCTATGCATTCTCACTCGGGCGGTACAGGTAAAGGCTTTAGTCTGCTTTCTTCTTTTCTTTCTATTGCTCCATATACTCTAAATTCAGCAGACAGGGATGTAAGGAAGCAGCATTACAGTATCTTAGCGATACGACCAACAGCAAGTGTGTTGACATAGAACTGCAAGGCCTCGCACCTGCTTCAGGCAGAGGGAAGGTAGTCTCAACATAGCGTCCAGGTTGTTTTATATTCCTATTAAGAGAGCAGTTCCTATACTAGCTAGTAACTTTTTGTAGTTTTCTCATTTCCCTTTATTTGTCTAAGCTAAAATGCTTGCCAGGAGCCCTGTGACTGTGAAGTAGCCACAACAATGTCATGACGCCCTTCCCAACCCTTAGGTTCCTTCTCTGGAAGGGTCATGGGTCAGAGAACTCACCCCTGCCCATTGTGCTCTGCTGTGCCAATGATGACCTGAGTGTGCCGCAAGTGAGCCAGGTGCCCAGCCCCACTTGGAGCCCAGGGTATGGCAGGACTTATGGTATAGCAGGACTTTGTCTCCCTGACATCTCAGGGAGTGCTGTGCACTCATGTAGAAATGCAAAGTCATCTGATGTGTCCTGAGACATCTAAGTGGTACTAGTGAGAAAGGTAGGCAAAAAAAGGGGGGGTTTCACTCTTTCCAAAAGAAATCTAAAGGCCAGAGTGTTTCCCAAACTTTTTGACACTGCAATCCACTCAATACAATACGTCAAGCATCTACAGTTTGCTTTACTGTTTCAATATAGTCACCCAAGTTCATAATAGATCAGTTCTTCTACAGCAAGGGAGTGAAAGCATACTATTATATACTGTCTATCCTGAAGGAAATGAGACACTGCCAGCAGCTAAAGGTAGCTAGCAGTTCCCTGGATAGAACAAATATCTGCAGTCAGTATTTAATATTTTTCTCATTCTCCACTCCTGGGAAAAAAGATCTACTGCAGACTTAGGGAACTGAACTGCTGCTGACTGTTGCTGTCTAACAGTCAGCAATCCCCTTTGAGTTCTTTTACAGCCCACAGTTTGAGAAACATTGATCTATAGGACCTAACTAGAGGCTGCCATAGAGCAGTTAATGACAGGGGAAGAGGGAACATTTAAGTGCACTTCATTTAACTCAGCTGAAGGCTCAACTGCAATGAATAATCACATAATACCTAGGTTGAATAGTAGCACTTACTGCAAACTCTAGTCAAAATAGGATTTCCAAAGACTTTGTTTCTAATGATGGATGCAAGTTTTGAATAATACAGAGAGAAATGGTGACTATTAAACAGTCTTGGAGTTTTCCACTTCCTTTGCATAAGACATAGAAACTAAATTGGTACCTTCTCAGCTCTTATTTTAGCGACTAATGCTACACTATTTCCCACCTGTCAGCTCACAGTCAAAAGGAATGCAAACAATGAAATAAAAAAAAAAATTCTACATATCTTTCCCTCCCCACAACACTGAAAACCTAATCACATTACCATCAGAGTGATGGAGAAGCATCATGACTATCCAAATAAGACTGTGATTCCTTCCCTATGTATGATGGTGATCTACTCCCCCAAAACTGCTGGGAAATTTTCTCATTGATAATACATCCTTCAATTTTCAAAGCTCTGCCAACCTCAAAATACCTAGTTTATCTTATTTCCATAACTAGATCCCTTTTTTTTGAGAAGATGGGCTTAGTGTTGTAAGCTCTATCAGTTACTAAAGTACAATATGCAGTAGAGTGTGTGACAAGAACATGTGAGAATTACCGACAGTCACTTTCTCTAAGGCATTAATGAGCCTTTGCAATAGGATTGCCAAGGAGTTGTCTGATAAAGCTCATTGGTTTAATTTGCATAAATTTGTCCCCACCTCAGACTGGGGACATGGGTGTGTCTTGTAACTCTGGTGTCAAACCACCTAATTCCAAGCATTCTAGCTAATTTTAGGATTCATTTATATTAAATAGGTCACTGCTGCTTAGGTTTTAAGATAAGCACTGCTTAAACACTTTGCTTAAACATTGAGCAAACTTGCAAGTTGGTAAATTCCAAGACCAAGCTCCTGCTGGAAGCTAATAGCACTTTTTTTTTTTTTTTTTTACCGTGTTGTTAATTAGAACTTTGCTCTGAAACCCACTGATGTTGCAGATTTAGAAACTTTTCTAATTACAGAACTAAAGTTAGTCATGAGTAATTTATACCTACATTTCCTAATAGGCTAAATCCTTTATTCACCTGTTTGTACTCCAGAGCAAAAATCTCTGTTCAGCATTTTCTAATTTGTGGTTACACAGGATAAGCTCTATTAATTTCTCATCATAAGTTAGAGGCTGAACTTCTCCACTCATTCCAGTTGTTCTTGAGTAGATCTGTTTCAGGTTGATTTACTCAGTCTTGAAGGTGGGGTGAACATAGCATAATCAGTGCAACATCATCAATGTTTCCTACAAGTGCATGTAAGTACATTTCTTTTCTGGAAACTCTGCATTTGCCTTTTTTACATCTCAAAGACACCTCATAATCATCCCTTAAACAGATAACAGACAGACTTTTTTCCAAGTCTTTCCAAAATGAAATTTTTTTAGTTTACAGCCCCTGCCTGTGCTTTTTCCTGTTTACTTAGACAGGAGTGACAAACATGGAAGGGGACTGAATAACAGTTGCAACCATATCTATCACTGAACATCCAGTTCCTCTCGTAATTTACAATGTCTTAAAAGTTTGCACTGCTATCTATTCAGGTATTTACTGGTTTTGCAAAGGCTTTTAGCAATAACAGTTGGAGAGGTAGACACACAGGAACCAATTAGAATCTTGCGGGGCCTTGTTAATGGTTTTGATTTTTTAATAACAAAGCTGAGTATAACACAAAAAGCATTTAACAGTTTGCCTTAAACATGAGAGAGATGGTTTATGCTAATGAAGTAACAAAAGCCATTAATTTGTTAAGGTATTAATTTGTGAGTCTGAAATGTGTGTATAAAGGTATTTTCAGCATAGATTCTGGCAAGACAATGGTGACATCACACTGTGCCAACATGGAACATTGTAATGGGATTTTGTGGTGCAGATTTTTTTTGGTAGTGGGGTAGGGGCCGCAGGGGTGGCTCTTGTGAGAAGCTGCTGGAAGATCCCCCCGCTCCAAGTCGGACCCGCCTCTGGCCCAGGCAGATCCCATCAGTGA
>VYZV01027246.1:18809-37343 GCA_013401275.1 Pandion haliaetus | reverse complement strand
CTGGAGAGCAGCCCGTGGAAAGGACCCGCGCCAGGGAAGTTCGGGATGAACTGAAGCCCGTGGAGAGATCCCGCGCCAGGGAAGTTTGTGAGGAACTGCAGCCCGCAGAAAGGACCCACGTTGGAGAAGTTGGTGAAGGACTGTCTCCCGTGGGAGGGACCCCACGGTGGAATAGTGGATGAGTGAGGAGTCCTCCCCCTGAGGAGGAAAGGAGCGGCAGAGACGATGTGTGGCAAGCTGACTCAACCCCCATCCCCTGTTCCCTTGCGCCGCCGGGGGGAGGAGGTAGAAAGCACCAGGAATGTAGTTGAGCACTGGGAAGGCGGGAGGGGTGGGGGAAGGTGTTCTGAGATTTGGTTTCCCTTCCTAATACCCTTGTGTTTTGTTTCTGTTTTGATTTGTAGTAAATGAAATTGAATTTGTTTCTTCCCCAAGCTGAGCCTGTCTTTTGCCCGTGACCATGAGTGAGGAGTGATCCCTCCCAGTCCTTGTCTCAACCCACGAGCCTGCCTTTGGATTTTCTCCTCATCCCACTGTGGCTGGGGGTGGGGGTGAGGAGTGAGCGAGCGGCTTCGTGGTGCTTTGTTACTGGCTGGGCTGAAACCGAAACCATGACAAACTTTTAAAGATACACATAAGTATAACCTCTCTGATGATAATGCGTTATGATACCCTGATGCTTCACTAACACTGAAGTGATAGACATGCAATGTCAGGCAATGCATTAAGGTATCTCCATTACACTTTATGGGAAATGTGAGTATCTCGTATTTCAGGTTTCTCTGGAGATAAAAAGGCTTTGCCTTTACATATACCCAGCTCCAAACAGAATGCCGCCACATGCAAAGGGAATCCATGGAGCGGGGTGTGACTTTCAGGAGGCAGGAGACAGACTTCTGAGAGCATGGATGCAGCCAAACTCCACCTTCCATTCTGCACCTTGTTCAGCAAGCTGAGGGAAGAGTAGCTCTGGAAACAAAAGCCCAAACACTTGTCAGGCACTGGGGGGGAAGAAGTCCTTTCTTGGTAGTGAAAGGGTGGAAGAAGAAAGGCTTTTTGGGGCCAGGAGGCAGAACAGTGCAAGGGGAAGTGACGAAAACCTTCCCCAGTAATGTATGTTCTGCCTAAAGTTAGCCGCATCTTTCTGGTCTGGTGTCATTAGGCTGTGGAGTAAGACAGGAGGTCCTGTAATTAATCCCTTTTTGCAGGCATGGGGACAATCCCAGCAGACTGAACAACTAAGGGGTATCACCCACTGGCTGTCTGTGTTGGCCCATCCACTTTATGGGCATAATATGCAGTGGCTGCAATTTTCTATTTCCCTGTTTATAAGTGCCGTTCCAAACATTATAACACAGTCCCAGGGACTGTTAATGGACTTTATCACTTACAGATATTAGCAAAAATTTCAAAGGCTGTTTATTTTGGAACAAAGATATGTTTATTTTCCAGGTTTGGTGATAGCAAAGTTATTTGTCTGTTTAATAATGCTTTGTATTTCCATATTTCTGAAATGTTACAATGTTGGGTTTAGAAGTTGAATAATCAAATAATAAAACTGGTTTCTACTAGACTGTACTGTGAAGGTTTTTGCAAGTGAGATAAGGAGGGGATGGGAGAAAGCTTGTTTGGATGAGACATGTCTGCTATTTGTCTTAACTTACACCTTTGACAGCTTTAGTTAAGCCTTGAGAACCTTATCTTTATGAAAGCAGTAATACATGTTCAGTTAATCCTTCATGATACCATCAACAGAGTGTGCAAATACTACGGGTAGTTCCTTGGGTTTTTCATGTTGTATTGAAAGGAAGTAAGTATCCAGGGAGTTTGCCTCAGCTTATAGTCACTGGTAGGCTGCTTGCAAGTATTTTATTAAATATTTATAAGCTCAGCTACCAATGTGCATTAAATATTTGAGGTAAACATGTAGCCATAGCAGAAAGAGTAGGAAGGCACCTAGCAGTTGCCATTTGTTTGTGACTATGAGCTATAAACGAAGCTAAGGGTTTTTACATGGTTTAACATTACAGTGAGGACACCTTCCTGAAGCTGTGAAAATTTGGTCTTTCTAACATTTACTGCTCATTTTCAGATCTGTCTGCTATTACAGTCGCTCCCTGTAACAGCAAAACTGATAACCTTCATCATCAGAAAAGGAAGTAACAAAGAAACTGTTCTTTGAGTGATTCCAGGATATCATCCCTTTCCCCATTACATTTCTTAAGGCATGGCACTACGAAGGAGAAACAACCCACCTCCACTTCTCTCTTCTTCTTCAGTTTTCAATGTCTGGGAGAGGAGAATAGGACTAGAGACCATTCAGAGGAAAGTATCTTTGTCTTCCCAGTCTGCTCACCTGCAGACTTTATATGCCTCTCTTAAAGCTTGGAATTTGTGACACCTAGCAATGCATATTACATATTTAAGTGCCTGCTCCATAGGTATTGAAGAGCTGCATTCTTCTTCGTCACAGTGGTTGTCCTGGCATTAGTACTTTTGATAACCATTCATGGTATGCCTCCATCAATATGTAAATGTAACTGCATCTGATGTGATGTGCAACTTAAGGAGTCGGTGCTTCCTCTTTTGGAACTTTCTCAGAATTTTCTGTGCAGAGATCCTTTTACTCTGCATAAATATTTTTTGGTTCCCTTGAAGTTTTTCTACCACTTGAAGAAACACACTAGACATGCAGTTACCAGTGGTCTTTGCTGAATTAATTAACAAAGGTTTGGCTCTCAGTGGTTTGATATATCTTCATTAGCCTAGTTGACAGCTGAGCAGGCACCTCTGCTGAAAATAACATAATAACACCCACACAGTAGTCATCTTGAGATAAGTGCATGCTAGCCATTCCCAAATGGCCTCAAAAGACTAACTACATGTATCTCTCCCCGCTACCAGATGAGGAGCACAGCAGGCTGGCTGGAACTCTCATGTGTGAAGAGCAGGTAACATCAGGCACCTTGTCTATGAGCCTGAGCACAGCGCAGCTCATCTCACAGTTCTGCAAGCCCACTGACAGCGATCCTCTGCAGCACAGCTCAGCCCAGTCTTTGATGTCAGTACTTTACAGCACATTACAACACGAGGTGGTGTTTCACCTGATCAAGGTGACAGTGAAACACACAGACAAGGGCATTAGAAACTCTTGCTAATGATCACATATTATATACAGGTATAGAAAAATATAATAATCTGTAAGTGGTTTTTGTATTTTACATTGGTCATAAATATGCCTGCTTACTGATTTGCACAAAAAGATCAATTGAAAAATCCCTTGGCTAGGTGCTCTTCTTTTTTGTTGGGGAAGAAGGAGCTTGACGGGTATTTCTGCTCTGGAGGGGTCTATTGTCATTCACAGTGTTGATGCTATGCTATTGACCTGGTAATTCACTTTAGCTTCTACATACACATGGCTAAGGCATGACAGCCCTTATCAAGACAAGTGTATTTGGCAAGACAATGAAGCCATCTTAGCTTCAGGTAATTTTCTTAGCTTCATATCAAAATTTCATAGCAACAAAAGTTTCATTACAACAAGATAATAAGATACATAGAAATCTTATAAATCAGTGAAAGATACTTTACATCCAGCAAAATGAAAGTTTAAAAGTTTATGCTGCAACTGAACAAGAAGTCTATGTATTAACCTGTGCTGAGGTGTGAACTTGTTTTACATTTGTGTACAATTTTGGCAATGTTACATCTGTTTAGTGAACTTACTGAGGATGTCATCATAAATATGTTGCACAGACTCTGTGCACAAGCAGTAAGACTTTTCTTCTGCATTTCTCTCTATGCAGAATGCAAGGAGTTGTTGATATTTGTGACATCAACCTGCATGACTGACACTCATTTCTGGACCATACAAGTTTTATGGAGCCTCTGTACTCCCCAAGATGGGAGAAATGGTTGATTACTTCCTAGTTGATGTCTTACTGTAGTATTCTCCTGCATACCAGCAGCCAGGACCCTCAGAAGGATCTGCACTGGGCCAAAACAGTGCCATCTCTTCCCCTTTACAAATGTAAGGGGTGAAGGGAACCAGCATGACCCAGTACAAATAGTACAGATTACAGGTGCCCCAGATGCTGGAACAATTTCAGCTTGCAGATACTCTCCTTTTATCATTTTAAAAGGCAGCCATCCACTTAGAAGGTAGTTGCAGCTGACATCTGTGTCTTTCTTCTTCATTTGGGGAAGCTAGCAGACAAGGGCAGAGTGTCAAGCCATGGCAACAAGGGGGGAGGCTTAATGTGTGGGAAGGGAGGAATCTGTCCTTGTCAGCCTGGCACCCTCACTGTTATCATGGGTCTCTGTACCTCTACTGGAAGAGAGACTGTAGCACAGCAGATTAAGACCTGAGTCTGGGTGTGGATGTAGGCATAATTCCACATCAACAAGTTCTCCTGGCTCCTGGTTACCAAAGGGAAGAGCTCAAAACATCCTAGAAATAGTAAGGTGATCCTAAACTCAAGCAAGTCCTCAGCTGTGAATGAAGAGCTGGCCATCATGTAGCAGATTAATGCCAAAGGGGCAGGATACTGCTGCTTGTTTTGAGGCTCCTAGCTCTACCCATGGAGAGGTCAGAAGAAGCAGTGCTGGATAAAGGCACAGAAGAGCTAATCGCTAGCCTGGTACTGTTAACTCATGGTGGTGACGGTCTAAGTAGCACATGCTCATTTCAAACAGTTGGCTTGAAATGGGAATACCAGGTTATAAGTGAATGTGTAAACTGTGTGGCAATAGGTCAGCAAAAGAGGCCAAGTGCTCTCTCAGATGCGGGGGGAGAAAATGCAAAGTGCTTGCTAATAAAATGTGTAGCTGCAGCCCTAGCCATACTGAAATTAAGGATCCCAGGAATATTATTAAACCACTATAAGGAGCATATTTGACAGAGGGCTGGGTTTTCTAGTGCAACCTACATTTTTCTAAGAGGGAAATGCATAAGGAGCTTATGGCATCCTGGGCACTGTGGCTGCTAGCAGAAGATAATGGAGGGAGGACAAATTGCTGCTTAAGTACTTGTTCTTAATGAGAAACCCAGTCTGGGTAGAAAGTTCACTTTCTCACAGGGTGAAAAGGCAGAATGAAATTGCCTTGATATCATTGGACTTGATGGCACAATGTCATTCACAGTCCCTGGCCATGCAGTGAGATGACCAAACGCATATTCCCCCTCCATCCATCCTTAAACAGATAATGCTTGGCTGAAGCACCCATGGGACCTGAGGTGTACAGGGCTTATCCCGTGCCAGCGTGGGGTAGACAACATTTCTCAGGACTCATACAGGGACTCAGACCTGTTAAGAGATCGGATTCCTATGGGAGGATGAGGTTGCTAGAATCCCTCATATTTGGGGTGTCATGAGATTAGCCAATAAAGTTAGCAGTGGAGTCAGTAAATCTCCCTTGATGGTCCATCAGGCCTTGCATGACAGCAAAGCAGGAGCGCTTTTAGTAAATACAGTGAAAACTCAGAGGACAGGAATGCAAAACCTGCAAATGGCTCCGAACTGCTGGTGGAGGGATGGAGATTTGTGTGACTGCTCCTCAGGGGTACTGCTTGGAAGAGGGAGAACTGACTGACAGCCTCAGAGGCCTCAACTACCAGCTTTCCAGCAGTAGGTTTCTGCACCCCAAAGTGATTAGCTAATGATTGGCAGAAGTCAGCGTAACTGCACAAAACAAGGCTGCAGAACATAATTATCATGGTCCTCATGACAGGCTCAGGTGCCTGGAACATGATGAACTGATGACACTGGGAGAGCATCAGCTCTTGGCAGAGAGCTCTGGATATCAGTGCTCCACTTCAGAAAAATTTGTGCTCACATCTGTTTATAGCCAGCCCACATGACAGCGTGGTCCTACAGGACCATGCTGTCTCTGCAGTCCAGAACAGTATATTTGCTTGCTGTTTTACATAACCTCGGCAGAGCTGGAGAAGGTAAGACCTTCCAGAGGTTGAAGTTCTGGTGAACTGCAGTCTCTGTCAATATTTCAGTATTGCTTTAACTTGAAAGCTGTGCATAGTGAATGCATGGTCTCTCCTGGCAGATAATATTTAACATTGAATTAACAGACTGCATTCAGTAAAGGAATTCAGAAACAATGAGCTTGGTTCAACTGGAAAAAAAATAAACATTCACAATGACGATCCTAATTTCTCTGTCTAGACATTTTTGTTTATGAATTATTCAGCTGAATTTAAAAAAAAAATATTGGTTTGGGGGGGGCATGGGAGGGTTGCTTATTTATGCTGTTGATAACTTCTTTATTAAAGTAGTATTTTATTAGTTCTACAATCGTAGTTCTCAAAAGTGCAACCCACGTAATCACAGTGTTGTCCTAAACGTGGATTCGTTATCCAGTGTGCAACAGACCAATCTCACACTCAGGAGAGATACTGGTTTTTTCAGGCCTGGGTGCTTGGTGTACTTTCCACAAATCAAGCACACCAGACTCATCAGGTGTGTCCCTTTTATACAGTAACAATTGCATCTAATTTATTAAACTACTTCTACCTAATACATATTGAAACTCTCTAATGCATATGCATGGGATTACATAACCATGACACGTCAGATGCCTTCTCTGCATGTGCGGGGGTCTCAGGTGGTCTTCCGTGGTCATTTGAGGAGGTATCTCCTCCTTACTTTGACCGCTAAGTCGCTCTTTATCAGGTCAGTGGTTCATTTTCCTGTCAAGAGGGTTGCACCATCAATCGGGAAGAATAGAAAGGATCAGAATTAGTGCACCATTAAACAGGAAGAATAGAATGAGTCAGCATTGGTGCATCATTAAACAGGATGAATAGAAAGATCAGAATGATCCTGGCTACTTCTCTAGGTATTACAGAACTTTCTAATCTACCACAGGATTTTTTTTACCTCTGATATCAACAGAAGCACACTCGTCAGTTCCCCACACACTTAATGAACAATACATTATTAAAGACAGGGGAAAAATTTACAAGATGCGAGGGCTGTGAGTACACCAGGATCCCTACAGGCTAAACCTCTGATCTGAATGTAGTGTGTGCACGTGTGTGTTTTTGCAGAAAAGGAATTGTTACACACCCACTATACCCATCCTGCCAAAGAAACAAAGTTTTGGTTGTAAGTCAATGAGTAGTGTGGTTCTGTTCTAACGGCCACCACACCCAACATCCCCGTGACATGGCTATCAATCTGTCAGTTGTGATAATGGCAAAATTTTAGACGTATGGTTTCTACCACCCTCATAAAATGGAATTTATTTAATTTCTCAGATAACTACAATTCTTATTTGAAAAGTGCTTATTCATCTTAACATCAGTCCTATTCATGGAAGAAGTACATTCACTGAGGGAATCCCACATTGAATATGCAGCTGAATGTACAGCTACTATGTGTCTCTTTGCCCTCAGGAGTATAAATTTCTTCCTGACAAATTTACACAGTACAAAAGAAGCTGATTGCTGAGAACTGCACACAGATGCTAAGATGAGCAGTTTAACTAGTCTTAATATTTGCAAAAGGTAATCTAAATAGCGATTTATGGTCTTTAAACAGGAGGCAAATAATGTGTTTTCTGCAAGGCAGTCACTCCTTACTTTTCATGCAGGACTTCGAGCATAAAGGATTGCAGAACTAAGGTCATTTAGTCCCTAATGAGAGAGCAAATTCCAAGTGTTTCCAAGTGCTTTGTTCCTACAGAAAATAAAGCCTACAGATGTAGCAAACAATATTTGCTAATCATGCACAAACATAGTTGGCCAGATAGACACATATTGCTGCTGTCTTGTGTCTGGCCAATTCTCAAACACAGATCTTAAATGCAGTGGCTAAAAGACTCACTCTGTCAAGGGATACTAATGTCTTATTAAACAGTGGAGCTAGCTAATTTTAAAGGCCAGAGAAATCAAGAGAAGGATTACTTTTTAGCTTATTACACTTCTTATTAGCTCTTGAGTAAGACCAGTATTGTGTAAGAGATGAGAACAAAAATCCATCCATCCTTGGGAGTTGTTCAGGACCCTAACTGAGCCAGGTCAGATGAGGACACTTTTCCTACTGTTATTCTGTTCTGGATACCAGGGTTGATGTCCATATGAAGATTTTCTAAAAGTTGTCTGAAGATCTGTCTAGCAGGGTGGTGTCTACCTGTTGTCCTGAATATACCTGTAACCCATTCCTTGCCATTTAGGTAAAACAAATTGCATGTAAAACCTGTTATTTCCCGCATGCTCCAGTTTGCATTTCTTGCCTGATATTAACCAATCAAAGCAGAGCACAAGAAATCAAATTTTATGCAAAGAACCAAAGAGCAGGAGAAAGTAATTTATGCATGAGACAAAGTTCCACATAGAAGAGAAAGAAAGATCATCTGAGTCAAGTCCTTAGGAAAACCTCACTTGTACAATTACTTGTGGAGTGTGAGGATGCATACTCAGACTCTGCGTGGTCACACAGCTCAGCATGCATGACAGATAGCCGAGCGAACGCATGTGAGAGAAGAATATCACATAAGCATGAGGCATGGATCACAACTTCTTGTTTCCTAAACAAAGTGTACTCCTCTTGCACAACAGTGCCTTGTCTTTGAACTGGTCCCACCTGCCAAAAAAAATGGTGGCCAGTGAGACCACCCGAAAGGATGCCAATACTGGGAAATGAAGATGTTGAAGAGGTTCTGGCATGAGAGAACCTGGCATTTCTGGGAAAGGGAATCGCTACCTGGTTCTCCTGAACTGGTCATGGCCATTGCTTAGCTAAGGGTCCCAGTGGGATTAAAATCTCTGGATCACCAACCACTAATGGGGAATTCGGCTGGTTACAGGAGGTACCACGAGTATGGCATATTTTAAAATGTGCCACCACGTAAGCTCTTCAGACTTTAGCCACAGCACTGACAGCAAGCCAACAGGAGGACCTAGAGATGTAGAAGGAATTCAGGTGGGCAGCGAGGAAAGCAGTGTTAGAGCAAGAGAGTAAGACAGATGAGGATGTAGATAGTACAGTTGTGTTTTCAAAGTCTCGATCAGATATTCTGCCTTGGCAGGGATACGTTAATGCAGACAAAAAGCAGCCCAGGAAGCAGTGAAAGTGTATCTGTACTGGAAAAAAAAATTCTCCTTTTTCCTAAGTAAAGTATATTTCACTTGTTTCACAGATAAACTGTATTTCTCTTACATTAGGATACCTGCAAATAATCCTACATGCAATTTATCTTAGTCACGGAAAAGTAACAAAGTTAGTGAAAATGTGGAAGATAACCACATTGCCTATGTCACCAAGTAAATCAAGGAAACTAGCTTCTGAGAGATTCCCATTTTGTAATGGAAAACAGCAACCACTCTGTGATTACTCTGCCACATAAAAACTAGGATGACTTCCCCTGCTCTAGAAATGCCACTCTACGGTAGCACTATGTGCCACTATAAATAAGCTTAAGAGATAGAGATAAATGTTGTCACAATCTAACCCCTTTTCAGACAACTTTGAGATAAAATAATTTTGAGGTTAGGTCTGTTACATTAGTTTTCTGACTTGAACAACAGTTTTCTTCAAATTCATACTATCAGATGCAACACAAAATGTGGTTATCCATGCAAACTGTCTTCTGCCAGAGTAATGTAAGAAAAGCCTTTCAAAATAAAGTTTTCCTTTAATGTGGAACAAGTGCAAGCTGTTTTGTTCAACAATCATTTTGCATAATCTGTTCAATGAGTCTATCTATACATGTATTACCACAAAGTACACATAAAGTATGTAAAGTACACACAAATAAAAGCTATTTTGAATACTCTGATGTAGAAATACTGCACTTACAGCAATATAAAAAGTCTTTGGGAATTGAGGTTCCTCATTCATTATACAGCATTTCTCTTTTGGCCTGTTCTTTTGCTTATTCTACAAGAGGTAATTGTGGGATTCTGAAATAATAAATGTAATTCAAAGTAAACCAAAATTGAAAACTGATTATGAATGTTTGGTAATAGAAAACATATTTGTTTCACAGTGCCACACACACTATACCAGAAACTATGTATTTGGTATTCTTCAATTCCAGCATACATTATAAAACAGAAAAACAGATATTACAGATTACACTGACAGCTTTGATCATGATGAAGCCTTGGTGTGAGGAAGTCCCACTGAAATTAATAGGAGTTCTAGATATTTCCTAAGTATGGCTCTAACAGCAGCATATAAAAAGACAGAGATTAAAAGGGAAAAAAATGATGCAAACCAAGTGAAGAATAAAGAGAAAACATCAGTTTAAAAATGATGCTCTGGACATTTGAAATAGAGTGTCCAAAGCAGGCTGTTTAAAATTTTGAAGAAAAAGGTCCCCTTATAGAAAGCTACTGATCGTGGTTGTAAATTTGAAGTAAATGTGTCCTCCACTTTAATGGGAAATAAGCATGTTTCCCACCCCCATAACTAAAAGAAAGGAAGAAAAGTCACTTTACTTGTTCTTTTCAAATAAATATTCAGTAAAATGAAGTGGCAATATTTATCACTCAGATTAACCACTAACCATCGGGTTGACGCAACAACAGATAAGAATCACAGCTTTAATTGCTGGTCCATGGATAAATATCCTAAAGTGAAGCATTCGCTTTTAATATGGCACATATATTCAGGTTGAATTTAGTCTGTGTAGAGCAGTAGCAGCAAGAAAATGAATTTCTGTAGAGTGCTGGAAATAATTACCATGAATCTCCAAACATCTTTTTCAACTTTGTATTAGCAGATGCAAAGTACTTGAGGGAATTTTCCCAGCTTACCTAAAAGCAGCTTTGGTTTTTATTTTCAGCTTGAGTAAAAGCAGCTATTTTCTCTGGAATTGTAAATTGTATATACTTCTTGCCATATCAGTTTTATCACAGAAAAAAAACAAGCTACAAAACTACAAAGTCATAGTGCATGTAGAACACAGAATATTGTCATCTATTCTACTAAATCAAGTATGACGATAACCTTGTAGCCACTTTGAAAGTTAATATAGCCAATAGGCAAACTTTAGAATAAGGACACAGGCATCTTTAGGTAAGAGAATAGTAGCTCTAATTGGAAGAGTATCTATTGTTTATGCTGCAAAAGAAACCTCCCACCTCTTCTATTTCTCAGATTCCTTAGGCTTATTTTCTTTTAATCTGGAAAAGATTGATCTTCTCAGCTATCTCTAGAGGACACATAATGTAACATACGATTGCGTAACATTACACTCAGCGTCAGTTTATGCACTGCAGATGTTTTAAGTGTACATATAGCAAAGCACAAGTGATGGCCAGTATCTAATTTCGGTATAAGTAAGTACCATGAAGCTCAAAATTTAAATACCACCACACACACACTACAGATAGCATTCTTACTCAATGACATTTGAGTCTTTTTTAATCAGGACTATGACAGGAACCAGGAAGCTTATGGTCCTGTTGTCTGACTCAGAAGTGCACAGATGTTTTCAGAACGGAAAGCTAAAATTAGGACCATTTACTTCATTAGGTGCTATCATCATGTAATGAGTAGAGGATCTCTTTATTCTTGAAAAAGCAAGGGATCCCACTTCCCAGCTGCCTTGCTTTACCTTCCACCCCTTTAGGCAACTCTGAATAAACTGAAGTAAGTGGCTGAACACCTTATTTAGAAAAAAAAAAAACAAACAAACAATGGATGCTTTTGACCAAATAACAGGGTTAAATCAATACATACCAAAAAAACCCCTGTTGACATTAATGTCTATTCCTAATTCCTCTGTTTGTCTGAGGAAGGCAACTGAGGCTCACACCATTTTGATACGAAGGGTACTATTAGGAAGTCCAGCCTTTCCCGTCTGGGCATTCTTTCATCAGCATTACAGGAAACACATTACTCTCCTTTGATTATAAAAAAGCATACACATGTAGCCAGAAACAATTTTTTGTCTTGTTATATTGTCTTCATGAGGTTCAGCGTTGCTCAAAAGATATCCCCAAACAACCCCAGACACACCCAACCTTATCTTCTTCCAAATTAACATCCCACAGCTGTTTAACCTTTCTCCATCGCCCCGAGTTTTGCTGGTATTATTTCATATTTACTGTACTGTTACCCCAATACTGCTGTGTTGGTCAGCAATTTCATTGAGTACCCCTCTTTTGTAATCTATAATGTTTCTCCTGTTTCTTGCTCTGTTGATTTGTTAGTATAGCCACACATCAGCATTGGTCATCTGAATGCATAACCTCAACAGATAATTTACATCAGCAATTTACACTGGAAATGACAAGTATATTCTTTGTGCTGCTTCCATTGTTGAGGTGGGGCTTCCCTTTTCCTAGAGAGAAACTAAAATTGCAGTAGCAATTTGAATGAGACTTAAGCTAGTATTCTCACAGAAATATCTGTTTTAAAAACTCCACTGCCTGTCTTGAGCTGACCTGCATCTCTGGTTTCAGTGGACACAAGCTGAATTTCTTTCAGAAGGAAGTGATGGGGAAGCCCTAGTTCAAAGGTCTTCCAACTCCGCCAGCAATGCCACATGTCCGTGTATGGGCCACATCACACGAAGCCACACAGTGATGGCAATGTGTTGAAAAGACCATGAAGAAGAGGTTCAGGGCCTGGGAGAGCAGCCAGTAGCTAGCTAGCTGGTACTGGCTACAAATCACCACATCACAGCCTCAGGGATCTCATCCTGGTGAAGAGGACTGCAGTCACTGCTACGCCTAACTCTAACTAGACAATGGTATGCAAGCACATCCACAAGACACAAGATGGAGGTTTACATACCATCTTTTAGAGTCTCCGCCCATGATTGGTCAGTCTTATCCATATCAACATACAGAGCAAGAGCAGAAGAACCCATTGCAACTCAGCGTACTGTAGCCATACTTGCAGAGCTGCGCTGAATAGAAAGTTGTCAGCCTTGCATTCAACATTAGCTTTTTCACCTAACCTCTGCACTGAGTGGTCAAGTTGTGCACCTTTATCACTTCCATAGGCTGAACTCTACTATCATAGGTGGCAAAACGAGCTGTATGGACCTCATTTGGTCAGAGCCCTAGGCACTTCCTCAGGTGGTCTTCCTAACTCACAGTGCACTGGGTCTTCCATCCCACATAATAAAAAAGTGAAAGGGCAGCTTTGCTATCTCCTAATAAAAAGTACATATATAGCATGATGCCTGCCTCTGGTGAGGCCTCAAGTGTGGCATGGCAGACACAAAGGTTGAAGGCCATATGGAGTAGTGGCAGCCCCACAGTCCAAAAGTGGCATAATATTAGCTATACAAGTAAACAGAAATATTCCCTGAAATGTGAACTGGGCCTGGCTATTTTAGGGACTGGAACAAGTTTTGCCAGAGAAAGAGCTTGCTAGAATATTCATGTTCTGTTGCTAAGAAATGTTCCTGGTCATGCTTCATTTACGAGAATGGACACAGCCTGAAAGGGTACTTTAATAATTAAGCTTGTTTCCCTCTAGCTTCCCCTCCAGTACTTTCCCTTTCCATGATTTCCCTTCAGTGCAGTCCAAACTTGGACTGTGGGATGACAATGGAAAACATGATCTCAGTAAAGTGAAAGCAAAGGAAAGGAAAAGCTTTCATAGTAGAACTGGCTATTGGTATACTCTCCTGTTTATGAGGGGACAGGAAAATAAGAAAGTGGTCCAGGCTTATGTGAGCATAGAACTGTGGGAGTTTATTAAGGTATGATCAAGGTAATAGCAATATATTATGTGGAAAAGATGCGGTCAGGCAACTTTCAAAACCAAAACAATGCTGTCCCAACCCTAACAGAGGCACAAAGAACTCAACAGAACCTGCTTTCAGACCATGGTGTGCTTCAACCACTGTTATCATACTGCTAGTGCAGACACTGCAGTGCCCTGTAACATCCTGTACATGGTTTTGTTCTGAGCAGGAGATACCATCATCAGCAGTGCTCACCAACTCTAAAGACTAGCTAGGTTTATCTTCTACAAGTCTTCTGACACAGTGTGTTATCTTTTACAAGTGTTTTTAAGTAACTGCGCAAAGCATGGATTGACCATGTGTAGCAAATAAACTTAGTTACAGGACAACCTTGAAAATTCAGTGACTTTAATTATGCTGCACAAAGAGCTGCAGCAATATCGACAAAACATTCAGGGAAGTGAACAGAGGAAACAATACACTTTCCTGAACTGTCCACTGTGAAACAAAAAAAAGATTCAGAGTTCTGCAGCAGCTGCCACCATTCATAGAAGTGATGCTTTACTTCCAGTTGAAAGATGATGCTCTCCTCTTGCACACCTCTGTATTTCTAGGAGAATAAACCCACATTTCACTAAAGACAGTTATTGAGACTGAGGTATTGTTTTCTATTTTCCTTGTAAAACACATTTTTCCATTTGCAGGTACTTGATCACTTTAGAAAGCCATGATCTTGGACAGTAACATTGCCAATAAATCTGCATCTGGACAAAATGTTTTGTCAATTGCACTAATAGAGATGTGGCCCACTTCAAGAAGCCCCTGTTTGTTCTTATCAGTGATGGAAGAAATGATCCGTGTGATGAAAAGGTAATAACTGTAACAGCTAGAGACTGACAGAAATATTGGAATTCCAGTAACTATACTTTCACATGTATTCTCTGAACTGGTCAAAACAAGTGACGAAGGCAGAGCTATAAACTGTTTTATTATATTCAGTGGAGGATTCTGAAAAAAAAAAAAAAAACCCAAACCCCAGCAATCTGTTCTCTCTAAGGTAAATCAAATAAAATGCAGCTGACCTCAGTTGTGGTTGTCACTTAGCGGATCAAAGTTGCTAGCAAACAGTCAGTTGCACGAACTGAAGTATTTGTGAGTGGTAACTATGACCTTATTGGAAAGAAAATAAAAAGTGCAAGAGGAGTGCCTCTAAAGTGATGAATTTTTTTTCATTTTTACAGTCTCCGCACTTTAAGAAAGCTTCAATAAGCACATTACAAAGGTGTTGTGAAAACAAAGTGTGAAATCTTCCCACAAGATGCCAAGTATTTTCCTGAGTCAATTTGCAAATTCCATGATGTATAGCATTTATAAAAAAAGTTCTGCTTCATAAGCATAAATTTCACACTAAAAATGTTGCCTGAGAAATGGAAATTAGAAGTTTCAATCAAGTCTAGAACTAATTCAAATTTACAAGCAGTTTTATGTGGATGTCATCAAATGAGACTACTGCAGGCTCTTGTTTATATCAAAGCACCCTTAAATGCTTTCCCAGCTGCAAAACCAGTCTCAGAGCAAGTCATGTTCAGAATACAGCAAAAATATTTCACCTGGATTCTAATATTTGCATGAATATTAGTTTGATCTTGATTGTTGTGGGGAAATGACTGATTATTTTTTCAAGAGGACTAAGATGGCTGCATTTTTAAATCACATTTCACAGTTCAAACTTTAAGATAAGGTGCTTTTTTTGTCAAAAAGGAGTGTTTCTGATTTTCCCGTCACCCTGACAAGTTCCCCAGTAGAAAAGATGTTCCAGGTAGCAACAGTTCCACACACTGAACATTAATCAGATCTGAAAAGTAATATTTTAGCTACACTAAACATGTCGGATACATTTGAGATTTTTTGTTTTCTCCCCATCAGGTCTTCAAACCGAACAGAACTCTTAATCATATAACCAGTAGTATGTGAACAGTTATCAGAAAGGACGAGAAACTTTCATTATTTTTCCCATAATCCTGCTAAACATTCACTTAATGCAATTTTGAATAGACTAATTGGGATTTTCTTCTTAAGCCTTCAAATAAAATTCTTAATGCATGTCTCAAACCAGACAAGTTGCTGATAGTCAAAACGCACTAAACATGACGTCTGCTCAATTCCTCTACTGCCAAGTCTCCCAATATATTCTTGACAAAAAGGTACACCAACACTTTTTGCAAAGGTTACTAAATGAGACAGTACATGTAGCACAAACGCATTTCCAGAATTCGTGCTTTAATCAGGAAGTGTATCTCCAGAACCTGGCAGAACTACAACAGTATCCGCTGCAATTAACATACTCTGTGCTTCCTTCCCAGGAGAATCAGTTTGTATATCTATATCAGCAGTCTGACTCCTTTGATGTGAATCCAGATCATCTCCATTTGTCTCATACTGCTTCAGGTCTCAGCAATTTGACTTCATGCAGTTGAGTTCCTTCACAGGAAATCAAATCTGAAGCACCAATGCTAATACATTTCCACTAAGGCAAAATGTTATGTAGGGTTGCAGTACCAGAAATCCATTGTTAGGCACATAGTATGCATGAACCGTTTGAAAGCTATGGCGACCCCAGGAGCTACCAGTTCAAACCTTTCAGCTGATCTGTGGGAGATACAGGGGAACAAGTGCTGTGAGTAATTTTCCATTTGCCCTCCAGTGCCAAACATCTACAAACTTGCTTCTTTGACAATCCTGACCTTCCAGCTGCTTGTACGTCTTCAGATATTTTTCATTTTTAAATCATATTCGTGTTTTATTTTACCTTCTCTGCACCCTATTTGCATGTAAGCCTTTTTATTTTCCTATATATTATATTTCTTTGTATTTCACCTTCCGTTTCTTTTTACTATTAACCCGAGGATCAAGTCCTAGCCATGAGACTAGTACCTACTAGCTACTGGCAGGACCCTAGGCAGATGCAAGCCAGGACCACAACTTTGCTGTTCACAGAAATTGGCACAGAGTGCAATTTTTTTTCTCAGAAAACAGGCTGGTAGACAACTCAGGAAACAAGCAATCTTCTGCTTCCTGTTGGGTACTTCAGGATCAGGAAAAAATTTTGAACTCAAGTAAATGATAGCCTCATTTTGAAAATTCAAGATAATCACCATACATGAACATGGTTCACTGGCCCGGGAGGTAACACAATACAAAGACATAGAACACAATACAGATGAAAAATCAAACTCTTGAAGTGATATATCACTTCCTGCACAGAGAGTGCCTGTATTCTCAAGAGATGCAGAGTCCCTCTGTGTTTGGGGAAAAAACCAAAGGGTTCAGGAAAGTAGCTGGTGGAAACAACCAAGACCCTTCACTAGTTAACATACAATACCTGACAAAGGGAGAGGAGCCCTTTGTGCCAGCACAGCTGCTCCAACTAGCCCATGGAGAACATGGTGCGTATTACTGCCCTTCGCTTGCCCATCCTGTTAGGGACTGAACAGTAGAGCAAAGACCTGCCAGATGTCATGAGTGTAACTCGTGCACACCAAGCGAAATAGAGGATGTGGAGGATGGCTTCATGATCCAGAACATAACTTTGTCCATAGAGAGCTTCCCGTCTCAGAACTAACTAAAGTGAAGTCACTTCACCTTGATGCAAAATAACAGAAAGCAGTTATTTTTGTTTCTTCGACTGGCTGGCCACAGGCATTAATTAAAATTGTTAAGACCAGTTTGGGCAGCATGATAACCACTTCACCAATACTTGAAGTCAAAATTTTAAAATTATTCATGCCCAGTCTCTCTTGTTTCATTTTTCTTTCATTTGACTTCGAAAAATATTCTTTTCACATGGCTTTGTCTAAAGTACACTTTTCTGTTATCTAAAAACAATTAATTTACCTTTATTTAAATAAGCAATAGCTATACTATGTAGCCAGCAGGCTTTTTCAAGATTTTATCTGTAAACATTGTACTGCAGGTTTTCCAGTTCTCTTATTTCAAAAATTTCTTTTCTTATAACTAGAAAGAGATTACAAAAATAATTTCCATTTCATCTGTATTGTTTGCTTACAAGCAGGTCTTTTTATTATCGCTTCAAAGTATGTCAACCACTGTAAGTTGAGACCAGGTTATAATTTCTCATATAAATGTATGGAAAAACTCTTTTGACAAAACATACCTGAAAGAATTAAGAAAATAAAAAAGTTCTTTATTAATCTTACTCACCTTAACTGCAATAGAGTGAGCATGTATAAAAATAAATTTTAAGCCTTTTTAAATTTACAGTTTTCTATTTTTTCTTCCTGCATCCTCCAAAGATTTTAATGACCAATAAACATCAGTGATATCAGAAAAATGTAAATATCATCAAAAATACGTTTAGTGCTCTTCAAGGTTAGATATTGTTATGGGTTTTGTGTGGCTCTGTTTGGTTTTTTTAGGTAGTGGGGGAGGGGGCTGCAGAGGTGGCTCCTGTAAGAAGCTGCTAGAAGCTCCCCTGGCTCCAAAAAGTCAGACCCACCTCTGGCCCAGGCCGAGCCCATCAGTGATGGTGGTAGCGCCTCTGGGAGAACAGATTGAAAAAGGGGAACCTGCAGTGTGGGGGTTGGAACATGAGAGGAACCCCTCTGCAGATACTGAGGTCAGTGAAGAAGGAGGGGGAGGAGGGGCGCCTGAGGAGGCTGATGGCCCTGCAGCCCGTGGGGAGACGGCAGGCTGTCCCCCTGCAGCCCAGGGAGGTGAACGGTGGAGCGGAGCCTCCCCAAGATGGCGGTAACTCCATGGTAAAAACCGCGCTGGAGCAGTGTGAGACTGGAGAGCAGCCCGTGGAAAGGACCCGCGCCAGGGAAGTTCGGGAAGAACTGAAGCCCG
>VYZV01027246.1:5860-16207 GCA_013401275.1 Pandion haliaetus | reverse complement strand
TACCACCGTCACTCCCCGCCTAGAGGCGGGTCCGACATTTTTGCGCGCGCGTCCGACATTTTGGGGCGGCGAATTCTTCCAAGCAATTTCTTAAAGGGGCCGCCTCTGCAGCCCCCCTCCCCTGCCACCAAGGAAAACCGCGCCACACAAACCCATAACACTTATCAATCCAGAAAACAAAGGAAAGAGCTAAGTTAAACAAAGATGACCAAAACTAACACTTTGAGTTGTCCAGCTGTCCAGTCTATAACTGCCCTGGCAGTTATCGCCAACGTTAACAGGTTCTCCAACAACTTGGACTAATTGGCATAGTGAGCAGGAAAAGAGAGCACTCCATTTGGTTTGCATGTGAGAAAGTATAATAATATTTATAATTTCGATGGAGAGAAAACCTAGGGCAAGGAACTCCTCTAGACTCTAAATAATGCTGGGGGGAGAAATAGTTTTTAAATGCTTAAATTTGTTGTACTTTTAAAGGAGAGCCTTAGAATACAGCTTGGCAGCTTAAAAGTCAGCAGTTTTGCAAAATCATGTCAAATTCTTCTCATACTTAAAGAACAAAGTGAAATTTTTTCCTATTACTTCTCTTCCCCTTTCTTGGGTCCGAAGTACTGCTTAGACCAGAGAGCAACTCATTACACAGATAAACTTAGGCAACACCTAACTATCAGCATCACCTCAGCACTATTGCTGTACTCTAGTAGGATAATAACGTTTCCTAGTTTTATTTTATTTTTCCCCTTGTGTTTTGCTATCATGAAGGGACGGAAGAGACCCCCTGCAAAAAAAAAAAAAAAAAAAAAAAAATCTCCAGCTAAGTACAATCCCTAATGCATGACACTGTGTCCCTAAGACCTGTCTGGCAAAGAGAGAGCAACTCCTGCCTGTGACTGGACATCTACACATGGGAGGCAGCTGGGTCCGGTAGCAAATGCAGCAGCAGCCACGGGATCTTTGTAGTCCAAAAGAAGTTGCTTCAATGAACCTTTTACCTCATGAGCCACATCAATCATTCAGATGATTCTGGATGCTTATTGTTTAGTCCCACTTCATTACGTAGTTTTCTGGAAGTGTTATGTAACTGAACTGAAAATAGTTGGAAATAAGGAATGCATACTGGAAAATAGTACATAATGGGAAAAAATGTTTGGAAGAATGCCTGGATCTTGCCAAGCATGTCCCCAAGAACATAGGTGAGGTTCTTCGTGGGGAGACGAGAGTCAGACACACGAATACTCATGGAGTTATGGTGAATGATCTGCTCTTTATTGTGTGCTGTGAGTATTTATGCTCTAATCTTAAGTACACGCGTCTCATCTCTATCATAATTGGTTAGTTACTACTGTCCACGCGCACCAAGCAGCTTTGTGATTGGTAAGATATGTTGATCATGCTTCATGTCGTAAGCCTTGCTAAGCAGATTATCAGCGCTGCTAAGTCTGCAGATTCTTCTTTCGTATCTTATTCTTTGCTGAGACTGCAGGTCCTTGACATTTAGCTGTTGGCTTACTGCTCAGTAGCCAGATTGTTCTTCTGTGTTGCATATCTCCCAACCTTGACTATGTCCATTTTGTATCTGTGTTGCATAACTCCCAACCTTGACTATGTCCATTTTGTATCAAGAATTCTTCCACACATAGGGACATCAAAGTTATTCACATGAAGTGTTCTTAACTCCCAAATTTCTCAGTCTGTGCATGAACTCGTTGGCTTGCATTTGCAGTTACTGAAAGTTGGTTGTATGGCCTGGTTTATTTTTTGAGTTAAATTAAAGTGGAAGATCCTTGCTTAGGAGTATTAATCTAAAACTGTTTTGTACATGTCTATTAAGTTAACTTCTTCCTGCCAGTTATTTATATAGGACATTACAAATTTGCAACAGCTAATGATAAAACAATAGAAATCAAACCGTGTCAATACTGCATCTTTATTGGAGGCAAAGGACAGCTTTGGGATTTTGATGTCAGATGAAAAGAAGGAAGCTGAACCTGTCAACATGAACCTGTTGTACCTGCCTGAAATTTATATTTTGAAGCAGAAAAGTACTGTAAACAGAAAAAGGTTCAAGACAGTGAAGGAAATTAAGAAAGAAAAAATTAGCTGCTAACAGGGATGTCAGACAAGGGGAGGGAGAGGAACAACAAATAACATGACATGCTAAGTTCAATTTATTAAGTGGACCACATGAGGGCTGCCAGGGAAAGCTGCTCATCCACTCACACTCATGCTCACACATGCATACGCAGCATCAGCTGAGCCGTTGAGTGAACCCTGCCCTGGTTCCTGCTCCCTTGAGAGGGTGGAGTAGAGCTGGGGACACACGATGCTGCTCTGAAGCCCGGGCAATGGTCCAGTCCAGCAGGTACTGGTCACACCTCGGGCACTCTGTGTCCAGCTGTGGCAGACAGCCTTGTGGCAATGTTCTGATCTCTGCTGGGAGGGAGGTGCTAGAGCCAGACCTGTCAATCAGATCCACCCTCGATGAAATCACAACTCATCATTTCAGGTATTATTCTTCTACCAGTTGTTGATCTCTGGCTGGTGTCAAGGCTCATCGCACTCAACTTGCGTTTGCGAGCTTGAAGCAAGCAAATTGTTTCCAAGGACATATAATTGGCATGTAGAATTTAAGTCTTTTGCTATTCTAAGTGGGACCTAAAACAATGAGCAGAGCTGGTGAAATATGGCAAACTAGAAATCAATACTCAGGTCAGGGAGTCCAGACATATGAAGGAAAATGGAAAAGCTTATGAGGCAGCAGGGTATTCTCTTTGGGAACAATACCCATATTTGTTATAAATTTAGTGTGTTATATATTGATATTTTTTAAGTCAGTTTTTGCTGGTCTCAATCCAAAGCACCAAGTAAAACAAGTGTGAAAAGTCACATTGTATCTACTGTCACCTGAAAGTGGGAAAAGCTTTTGAAGAGAATGGGGGTTATAGCTCACTGAGGCTGGACCGTAATTCATGTGAAAACAAGAAGCTTCCTCCTTTGGCCAATAAAGCATATGGAGATCGATAACAGTACCAAAAAAAAAAGCACTTGCAATTCACTTGTTACCTAAATAATCCAAGGAGTTTGGAAATAAAGTCACCTTGGTGATAACTGTATTTCAAAACTTAAGTTCGAATTCATACCTTAATTTTTTTTATTATGCAGGATTTAGGCTTCCTGTTGTAAATAGAACTTGGCAGCATTTTAGTTTGGAAGAAAACCGAGGGTAACAATCTTGTTTTATATTACACCAATCTACTCTCATTTTAAATTTATGCTGATCTTTCTGAGCTGAGCACATACTGGACTCATTTTAGGATAATAACAATATGAAACTCTTGTGTCTGACAACTAATGTAGTAAAAGGAAATAACAGCAGGAGAAACGCAGAAGAACCTCAGATTAATTTTAAAGTATGTGTGTGTATTTTCCTGCTGGAAGTAAGAAGTATCTAAGGTATTTATGATTACAACATGATTAGGTGATAATATAGATAGCTGACATAGGTCCTGAAATTATTTTCAATTGACCATTACAAAATCACTTCTGAAAGCTTTCCATTTACTTTAATTCCAGGCCTCTTACTGCAAATTGTTCACACCAGGTACAAATTCATAGTACATTTTAAGTGCTGATGTGAATAGGACTTGAAAAGTCTTATCAGTGTTTTCCATGTGGGGAACATCTGGGACAACATGACCATAGGAACCTTTGGTGTAGCTTAAGTAGTGTACTGGTTTTGAAGGAAAATTATATTACAAAAAAGATCAGAATTTCAGCATTTCTTCTAAAGAAAACTAATTATCGCATAGGTTTCAAACTGTTTAAAAATACTTAGTTCAGAAGCTTCAAAGAGAATATTTAGTACCTTCAGGGTAAATATTATCATAACTATCATTAGATACTAAAAGTCAATGGCATCGCCTCAATACTTCTAAAATTATATTTTAAAAGAACAATATAAATATATTTAAATCTGATAAAATACTTGAAAGAACACAAAAGTTAAATAAACAATGAAGTCTGTGTGTTTAAGGAAATGAAGGTTTTATAATTTTGTTCCCTTTGTAGCATTTAAGCATATTTTTCATTCTTTCCCTACTTGCAAAAGCATATCTAACATCTGAACATATTTCTGATAAATGGGGCTTGTATGAAAATTTTATAAGTATCATTAAAGATTTAAACTAAAATAATTTTAACAGACTATTCAGATGTATTTTTTCCTGTATCATGACTAAAATGACATTGCAAAATTGATGCTTTTTTTTTTTAATTGGTCCTCAAGATACAATTTAGACTTCCTTTTGCTGTTTTACACTTAATCTTAAATACTGTGTCAAGAACATTTTTTTCATACATTTGCATGATACTCATATACAGATGGGGGGGATGATTTAGTAAAATTGGCTTTTAAAATAGGTCATTGTCATTAACAAACTCTTCCACCTGAAGTGTGTTTAGGCTTGTCATAGAAGGATTTCAGCCACAAGTTCTTACATCTTTTCAGCATGATACTGACAGACAGTGTTTATTACCTGTGTCCTTGCCTTTCAGCCTTGATAATATTGTTGTGTGTCAGTGGATTTTTTTTTCTTTGCAAAAAAATAGAGATTCTCTGAAATGCAAACTCTGCTTATTTCTGTATCTCATTGTTACAGCTCTTGATACAGCCTTAGCTCTTTTTTTTCACTGCATGTGTTAACTTCATGCATTTTCCAGGTCGAAATTTGTTAAATCAAACCCTTTAGGCAACTGTTAAGGCATCTATCTATTTCTGCTGCTTCACTACTATGTTTTTACTGATATGTGAAAAACTACTGACAGAAATACAACCACTAACTTAACACTGTACATGGCTATGTTCCTAATTGTAAACTTCTTTGAAAAAGATGGTGTCAGGCATTAAACCATAACATTATAAATTGCCATCGCTTCCATCTGTTTAGCAAAGCTTTTTTTTTCATACGGTTCAATTCCAGATTCTCCTGTTGAAGGTCCACATTTGTTTTCACAGGCATGACAGATACAAGGGAAATGAGCTTTTATTTTCAAACAGTAACCTGCTCTTTTCCTCCTGCGCTCATTCCTAGCATGACTTCCAGAACTGATTATCAAAAGAATGCATTTGTATACAGATAGTCAAGCACAAGATAGATATTATCTCAACCTGTATACTTTCTTTGTTTGTACATAAATTCAAATTCTGAGATAGACATTGTTTGTAAAAAGATTTTAAATACCAAATAATTATCTTTCTAACTTTTTGCCAAAGATTAAATTGTGTGTGTTTATTTTACTTAAATAGAATCATAGAATCATTTAGGTTGGAAAAGACCTTTAAGATCACCAAGTCCAACCATCAACCATGCCCACTAAACCATGTCATGAAGTGCCCTGTCTACATGCTTTTTGAACACCTCCAGGGACGGTGACTCTACCACTTCCCTGGGCAGCCTGTTCCAATGCCTGACAACCCTTTCAGTAAAGAAATTTTTCCTAATATCCAATCTAAACCTCCCCTACTGCAACTTGAGGCCATTTCCTCTCATCCTATCACTAGTTACTTGACAGAAGAGACCAGCACCCACCTCACTACAACCTCCTTTCAGGTAGTTGTAGAGAGCGATAAGGCCTCCCCTCAGCCTCCTTTTGTCCAGACAAAACAGCTCCAATTCCCTCAACTGGTCTTCATAAGACTTGTTCTCTAGACACTTCACCAGCTTCGTTGCCCTTCTCTGGAGACGCTCCAGCGCCTCAATGTCTTTCCTGTAGTGAGGGGCCCAAAACCTAACACAGTACTCAAGGTACAGCCTCACCAGTGTGGAGTATAGCGTGACGATCACTTCCCTGCTCCTGCTGGCCACACTGTTTCTGATCCAGGCCAGGATACCATTGGCCTTCTTGGCCACCTGGGCACACTGCTGGCTCATATTTAGCTGACTGTCAACCAGCACTCCCAGCTCCTTTTCCACCAGGCAGCTTTCCAGACACTCTTCCCTGGGCCTGTAGCGCTGCATGGGGTTGTTGTGACCCAAGTGAAGGACCCGGCACTTGGCCTTGTTGAACCTCATACAGCTGGCCTCAGCCCAACGATCCAGCCTGTCCAGATCCCTCTGTAGAGCCTTCCTACCCTCAAGCAAATCAACCCTCCCTTGCTTTCACTTCATACCAACTAGATGTCAGGGCCCTGAGGGCACTAATGTGCCTGAATTACCCTGACCAGCTTCACCTGAGACCTTTACCCACTCCCTCTGCCCATCATGCCTGCGGCTCCATTTAAGTTCAGATCTGCCCTCAGCTCCATTGTAGACAGAGTTATTTCCTGCTGGTCTTGAGTAATTTCTTTCCCTAATGAACACTACAAAAAGCACTAAAAGTACCATAATTTATTTGTGGGGGTGGGGAAATATTTCTGTAGGATGTGAAAGATTGTATTTGATATCAAAGGTTTTTGGAGGAAAGATACAATTTTATATTATTGATTAATCTTTTAGCTTAATAAATTCTAACTTTTTTTCCTTCTGCTCTGCTCTAGTGTATTGTCCTGAAGCCTTTATGTTTGAAGTCGCTAGATGGAAGCACCTTTCTCTGGTGATTGTCTCTGAAAACCTTCCTAACTTAAACCAAATGAACAAAACATCACAGCATTTCTGCTTTTCTCATCTTCTAAAATGCTGTTAGACTTGGTTACCAATATAATAATTATTAGCTAATCTCTCTTCTAAATGTCTGTGAGAGTTTATAGTTGGATTTCTCAGCTGTAGCAAAGTGATGCAGCTGGAACAAATAAACCTTGTACAGTTCCATATTAACTTATATAGCTTTTGAAGAGCAGGATACTTGGAAGCAATAGGTAGTGAATGTTCTTGGTGAGTCAGAATCTGACTAAAATAGTTGTAACTGTAAAGGATTCACTTTAAAAAATGAGCGTGCTGGAACCTTTAGTGGGATGTATGAGGAAGCGTGTGGGTGATGACAGAAATTAGGCTTTCTATTGGAATAGCACTAACAAGCTATTCTCAGCGGTGCAATGGAAAAGAGACAACCGTGCTATTACCTATTCAGTACCTACCCCTGACTTCAATGCCTCTTTCTTTCTAAGGAGCCTCCTGGGGTCAGCAGGGAGTGGATTGTCCTGTCCACTTACTTTGCCTGCTGGCTGATGGATCATAGTGTTGTGATTTACATGTGACTAATAGGTCCATTTAGTGGGCGTTTGTCCTCCTGCTATCTGTAAACTGTATTTAAATGCTGATAGCTAATGGTATGCTTTAAACTAAAGTAGTTAAACAAAATTGCATGCACGGTATTCCAAGTAATGGCTCATGTTTCTTTTCTTAAGTGTCCACGCACTGTGGTTGTATTGTATGAGTTTGTATGGTATATATCCAGTCACCAGCTTTCACCCCCAAATAGTTATTGGTCGTAAGACTGACTAAATGCCAGTAATGAATGACACATTTATTCCCCTCAGATGTTTGTACCAGGTAAGTCTTATGGCATATCTGTTTCAGTGTTAGGGGTGTTTGAGGCAGGAGTACATATATATGGAAAAGGCAGCAGAACTGAGGTAAGAAGGAGTGTCACTGGCTGGTTCATTAGTCTAACACAGGCAACCTGGTCCCTGAGGCCAGCCCTGGTTCTTCACCAACAGGAGTGGCTTTTCCTGTTGTGTGCTCAAGGTGATTGCAGATGATTGCAACATCCTTCCTGCCATGGATGCCAGGTATTCTGCGCTGCTGCAAGGAGCCCATGTGTCCTGTAATTCCCAGTCTGGCTGGGACTAACAAGAATCCTCTTTGCATTTGGTGTAGAGCCTAATGAGATCAGCCACCTCTTTCCCTTGATGATCCTGCTCACTTCCTGCCAAGTTGTCTTGTTAAGCCATTCATTGGCAACTTCTCCTTTCTCCCAGAAATCTACCTCAACTATCTGAGCTGCTATGCCACAGTACTGTATCGGGTTTGTGTGGCAAGGTTTTGGTAGTGGAGAGACTACAGCAGTGGCTTCTGTGAGAAGCTACTAGAAGCTTCTCCTATGTCCAACAGAGCCAATGCCAGCTGGCTCCAAGACGGACCCACTGCTGGCCAAGGCCGACCCCATCAGTGATGGTGGTAGTGCCTCTGTGAGAATAAATTTAAGAAGGGAAACAAAGTTGTGGTGAGCACAGAAATGGCAGCCAGAGAGAGGAGTGAGAAACTGTATGAGAAACAACCCTGCAGACTCCCAGGTCAGTGAAGAAGGAGGGGGAGGAGGTGCTCCAGGTACTGGAGCAGGCTGTCCTCCTGCAGCCCATGGAGGTCCATGGTGGAGCAGAAACCCACCTGCAGCCCGGGAAGGACCCCACGCTGGAGCAGGTGGACACCTGAAAGAGGCTGTGACCCTGTGGGAAGCCCGTGCTGTAGCAGGCTCCTGGCAGAACCTCCAGCCCCGTGGAGAGAGGAGCCCACAGTGGAGCAGGTTTTCTGGCAGGACTTGTGACCCCATGGAGGACTCACAGTGGAGCAGTCTGTGCCTGAAGGACTACAGCCCATGAGAGAGATGACACTGGAGAAGTTCATGAAGAACTTCAGCCCATGGAAAGGACTCATATTGGAGAAGTTGGTGAAGGACTGTCTCCCGTGGGAGGGACCCCACGGTGGAGCAGGAGAAGAGGGAGGAATCCTCCCCATGAGGAGAAAGGAGCAGCAGAGACAATGTGTGATGAACTGACCCCAACCCCCATTCCCCATCCCCCAGCGCTGTGGGGGGGAGGAGGTAGAGAAAATCGGGAATGGAGTTGAGCCAGGAAGGAGGGAGGGGTGAGGGGAAGGAGTTTTAAGATTTGGTTTTATTTCTCATTACCCTACTCTGGTTGATTGCAATAAATTATGTCAGTCTCCCCTAAGTCACGTCTGTTTTGCCCATGAAGGTAATTGGTTGAGTGAGTGATCTCTCCCTGTCCTTATCTTGACCCATAAGCCTTTCTTTATATTTTCTCTCCCCTGTCCAGCTCAGGTGGAGTGAGGGGGGGGGGAGGGATAGTGATAAGGTGGCTTTGGTGGGCCCCTGGCATCCAGCCAGGTTCAACCCACCACAAATGTGTACCTCAAAGGATGGCAGAGCCCCATCGTACTACAGTTCTAAGCTAAACTTCAGTTACAGAGGAAGATCCTGATTGCTTATTCTGACCTGCACTACAGCTGCTAGAGCAAAGGAAAGGAGATGGCGGGATGGGACTGTTAGAGGTGGGATTGCACACATGTAGACTTGTATAGCCCAAAGCTTTTTCTTCACAGGTCTAAATCCTTTGTTCTTAACCCTCATGAGTAGTGCCACTAAAAGCTTGATACAGACTACATTACTTCTCAGTTTTGAAGACTAATAACACAATTCCAGTCTATTACTGGGCTGACCAGAGGCCCAGAATAACACAAGCTGTGAGTCATCAGCATTTGAACTGTGAAATAAGTGTTGTGAACAGCCGTTTACACTTTAATGCATATACTGCAGCGTACACTGTAATACATTTGCTAGGTATCTATGTTGAAAATCAGCCTGTATTGTTTTCTAGTGCTGATAATACATGGATTTGCTGTTGCTAATTTCTTTCGGTATCAAAATGTTGGCTGAGTACAGATGTGTTCATCTGTCAGTCTTATAGTATGAAGTATATTTGTGAAATACACCTTGTTTGCCTCTTTTCCAGATATACCAATAGTCTGCTTGATATAAAGGAAAAACACAAAATATCTGTCCTCTTTGCACTTTATGCAGGCGTATAAGACAGGCTTAGGGTAGGAAGTGAAATATTTTGTAAGATGTTTGACACAGCTGTGTAAAAGGCAAAATAACACTATGCAGTCTGTAGTGGATCCCTTAATGATGTTGTGTTGCCACCTGTAATGGTTTCGGTTCCAGCCCAGCTGGTAAAAAAGCACCACGCAGCCTCTCGCTCACTCCCCAGCCCCGTCCCCAGCCACGCTGGGATGAGGAGAAAATCCAAAGGCAGGCTCGTGGGTCGAGACAAGGACTGGGAGGGATCACTCCCCACTTATGGTCACGGGCAAAAGACAGGCTCAACTTGGGGAAGAAACAAAATCAATTGAATTGACTACAAATCAAATCAAAACCACGGATATTAGGAAGGAAAACCAAACCTCAGAACACCTCCCCCCCACCCCTCCCACCTTCCCGGCTCAGCTCCATTCCCGGTTCTTTCTCCCTTCCTCCCCCCAGCGGCGCAGGGGAACAGGGGATGGGGGTTGCGGGGTGTCCTGGTTTCAGCTGGGATAGAGTTAATTGTCTTCCTAGCAGCTGGTACAGTGCTAAGTTTTGAGCTAGGTATGAGAGGAATGTTGATAACGC
>VYZV01027244.1:282-14909 GCA_013401275.1 Pandion haliaetus | reverse complement strand
GTGGTGCTTGAAGGAGAGGGAATTGTGTGGAGACTGTTTTAACCCAAGAAGTTGATGAAAGTTTTGTACACCTAAAAAGGAGAAGCAGAGGAGGAAACACCTGCTTTTTACTAGGACAGGAAGATTGAAAAAGAGTACTTTTAATTTAAAGTTTCAGGAGACATGGAGTTTTTTATAGCTTGCCTGATCATACTCAGTTATCACCAACACTCGAAATTAACAGAGCTTTGATCATGAGAAGTTGAATGTCCTCAGCGGTGCATATCTAAGCAATTAAGTCATGGGCAAAGTGACACAAACAGAAATCGTAACATTTGCTTCAGTGGCTTTGGTTTTAAGTCTGGTTGCCTAAGGAATGAGGCATGAGGATGCAGCAGTCCTTGGTAGATGATTAAAACAGTTGACAGCTGTCAGTATCTTCATGTGAACAGCGTACAGCTTTTGGGAATAAACAATAACACAGAAAAAGAAGGTAGAGAAGTACCAGATGTGTTCAGAAGAGAGTAGTGACATTTATATCATTGTACTTTTAATTTCTGTTTGCTTTCTTTTTTCTTAGTCTGCATTTGTAGTCACATTGTTCTAACATGTGCAGATTCCAATATACTTCAGAACATTCCTTTTTATACTGTTTAATTTCTTAAAAATACTACCTGCATGTAGCTGCATCATATTAAATATTTTATAGTATTTGTTCTCCTCATAAAAAAGGGAGATAGAATGGAGTGATCTGATGGTGTAGGGGTTTTTTTATTATTCTTACAGTTTATTGCAACCTGTAACTAAAAGTGTTTAAAGATTATAACCTGTAGTAACCAAACTATGAGAATAATGTGTCCCTAAAATGAGAGGAAAATAATTGTAAAAAATTCTTCATGTGCTTACATTATAAAAAAAAAAAAAATTTCTAGTTCCAGCATGGCTGTTAGTTTAAAGTTGTTTTTTATATTTTCACAGGTGATAATGCATGTTGTGTTAATAATGGGCTGTTACTTTAAAGTTGTTTTTTTTAATTTTCACAGGTGATAATGCATGTCGTGTTAATAATGGAGGCTGCAGCACTCTTTGTCTAGCCATTCCTGGGGGCAGAGTTTGTGCCTGTGCTGATAATCAGCTTTTGGAGGAAAACAGTACAACCTGCATGAGTAAGATTTTTAAAGAATACCTGAATTGACGCTACTGTTAAGGGATCAAGTCAAACCTGAAAAATAAAACAAGAAAATGTGGTCTCTTAGAGGCTTTTTGTGGCTCCATAAGACAAAGAAATCTTCCCTGAATAAGGATTCTAACTGAACACAGTTTATTAAGTATAATAAAGATTTTTCAAAAAAGACAAAATATTAAGTACATGATATTTGAGGATGAAATGCATTGGAAAATATTTCAGAATGTCTGATATGATAAAGCACTTAAATATTTCACTGACCTCTTTTAAAGAATATCAGAAATACCAGAAATTAATCTATATAATTATTATATTAACTCTATATAAACTGGTTTCAGATTACTATATGTTGTAAGTATCTTAAATTGAAATCTGGAATAGAATATGTTCATGCTGAAACTGTTCATAAAACATGTCAAGCAGATATATAAATATGTAATAAGTCCTGACACAGACTATGCAAATTTTGCTGTCTTTTTTTTGCTTCTCTTCCTTGGATATCATCATTGAAACGCCAGTAAAAAAAAACTGTGTTAATAATAAAATGTGGGATTTTCAAGTAAAAATAATAACTCATCAGATAATACAGGTATTTTTTTTAAATGTTTAGACCTGATATTTGTAACTTACTTTTTGGGGTTTTTTTTGTTTGTTTGTTTTTAATCTCATTGATCTATTTCTTGAAGTGTAGTGTCTAAAACTTTACGTAGGTCTCCAGCAATAAGCCTGGTAGAGATGAGTAAAGCATAAGGATTATTTCATAACATGATGAACATTATTGAGCTTGCAATTACCTTGAACTTGACCCAAATGCATGGCTGGCAGAGCCATCACTGTTGCTAAAGAAAAGTATTTTTCTTTTTAGCAGAAAATACTGGAAGGTGGACTTCTCACTGGTAAGATGGAATGTAAGCATTAGGAAGAGAGGTTAGACACTTTCAGAACTGAATGAAGCAGGTTTCCTGCTTTTTTCCCCAACACACTTCATTGCCTGGCTCTTTCCAAGGACGTTGGTGTTCCTCATAGGGTCATAGAGTGATGTGTGGTATTTACACATTAAGCATTCTGAACCTTACTTTGAGAAATTTATCTGTCTGGATTTATCAGTAAGCTTGTAGCTTGCTACTTAATTCTACCTCAGCAGAATTTTATCCTTTCTTCTTTGCCAAGTCTGTACCAGTGCATAATGCAGGTGTTTGAGTTGCTGCTTGGATACAAGAATCAGCATTGGATACAAGAAAAATCATTTCCTAGGCCTTTAACGTGCACCAGAATTTGGTCTATGTCTGTAAGAATATTTTCCTTTTTACTGTTGATGAGGCATTGCAATATTTTAAACTGATATTTTTACACTATCATCTAAGCACCAATTTAAAAAACAGTTTGACTGCCATTCTATTCTGAGTTCTTCCATTTATTAAAAATATATTACCTCAACCATACACTCAGATATGCATGCTGCTACAGGCTTCAGGTGGAATTACCTCACATATGCAGAGTTTACTAAAAAATGCTCTGAAGAGTGATAAGAAGAATTTATATCTATTTATGAAGAGGTAGTATTGCACTCTGTATGTATCAAGCTGATAAAATAGATGTATTTCTTGGATATTTTTCCTAGTTAAACATGGAGAAGTGCTACCACAGTTGTGCAGAGCTGAACAGTTTCAGTGTAACAATAAGCGCTGTATCCAGGATCGCTGGCGCTGTGATGGGGATGATGACTGTCTGGATGGCAGTGATGAGCATTCTGAAATTTGCTGTATGTATGCTTTTACATTTTAACCCACAATTCATAATTAATTTAAAAAACTGGAAAAAAAAAAAAGTCTGAGGGGAGTCAAACAAAAGTGATAATCCTTAAGTCATTCATGGAAATCTTTCATTTTCTGCTTTTTCTGCATATAATAATAGTAGTCCTTCCAAATGACACTCATGTACTCGTTTCATAGCGTAGTACAAGAGCAGTCATCTTTTGGTTTTGACATCGTCATTTCTGATTCTTTAAATGTTGGAGTACTCAGCATGGGTTTATAAGGGGAAGTCATGCTCAGCCAACCTCATAGCCTTCTGCAGTGATGTGACTAGCTTGGTGGATGAGGGAAAAGCAGTGAGTATTGTTTACCTCATCTTTAGTAAGGTTTTTGACACTGTTTGCCATAACATCCTCATAAACAAGCTGACAAAGGATGGGTTAGGTATGTGGACAGAGAGGTGCATTGGAAGCTGTCTGAATGGCCAGGCCTTGGGCCTTGTAATCAGTGGCACAATGTCCAGTTGGAGCTAAGTCACTAGTGGTGTACCCCAGGGGTTAGTGCTGGGGCTAGTAACCTCTTCATTAATGACTTGGACAGAGTGCACACTCTGCGAACTTGCAGATGATATGAAGCTGGGAAGGGTGGCTCATGCACCAGATGGGTGTGCTGCCATTCAGAGGAACCTTGACAGGCTGGAGAATTGGACAGAGAGGACTATGGTGAAATTCAGCAAGGAGAAATGCATCTGGGGAGGAGTAACTCCAGGCATCAGTATATGCTGGGGTCCATCCAACTAGAAAGCAGCTTTGGAGACAAGGACCTTGGGGTCCTGGCAGGCAACAAGCTGACCATTAGCTAGTAATGCACCTTGTGGCAAAGAAGGCCGGGAGTATCCTGGACTGCTTTAGGAAAAGCATCACCATCAGGTTGAGGGAGATGATCCTTCCCCTCTACTCAGCCCTGATGAGGTCATATTTGGAGGACTGTGTCTAGTTCTGAGCTCCCCAGTACGAGAAAGATGAGGACTTACAGGAGCAAGTCCAGGAAGGGACCATTAAGATGATTAAGGGACTGGCACATCTGTCGCGGAAGTTGGGAGAGCTGGGATTGTTCAGTCTGGCGGGAAGGGAAGGCTCAGGAGGGATCTTACCAATATGTATCAATACCTGATGGGAGGGAATGAAGAGCAGGGAGCCAGGCTCTTCTTAGTAGTGCCCACTAGCAGGACAAGAGGTAATAGAAACTGAAAAGCATGAAATTTTATTTGTACACCAGAAAACACTTTTTTACTGTGAGCGTAGTCAAACACTGGAATAGAGTGCCCAGAGAGGTTGTGGATTTTCTATTCATGGAGATACTTGAAACTTACATTGACATGGTCCTGGGAAACCTGCTCTGCTTGAGTAGGGGATTAGACTACGTGATCTCTGCAGGTCCCTTCCAACCATAAACATTTCTGGGATTCTGTACTGTATTTCTCAAAAAAACCCAACCAACCAAACAAAAAAAAGCCACGAAAACCTCACCAAGAAACACAACGCAACCAAACCCAGAACCCACATCAACAACAACAACAAACACACACACACACACACACACCACTTCCAGTTTTAAATTAGATGTACTTTGTCTTTAAAAATACAGTTTTACTAGAGCTGTATTTTTTTGCTGCAAAGGACTTGAAACGAAAAATAATAGAAAACATACCAATTATGTATCTGTGTCATTCCTGGAAGATACTTAAATAGCCTGCTATAAAATTAGAGTTCCAGTAGTAAAAATTCCTTTCCTTTCTCAGTTTGTTGCAATGCTTCTTATCTCTACCATTTCTCTAAACCAAATCTCTTTTACTGAAATGAAAATACATTATTTTTTCCCCTATCAATTGTGACATGAAGATCTGATACTCTTTCACTGTGTCTGAAAACTCTTATCCCTGTCTCTCATTCTTACCTCTTTGAGAGAAAACAACAGTAATGTGTTCTTTTTTTTCGCAGTAGATTATGGGGGTTTTAGATTTTGTTTCTCTTTTCTGAACTTTGCCAAGTGATCCTAGGGGTTGGATGTCCAAAACTGGATGTATGTACCTCTGCTGAGGCTTTTGTGAAGATGGTTAAGCTTCACACTGGCCTGATGTTGCTGTTACATACTGAGCTTGTGATCCTCTGTAATGCCTAGGTCTTTTTCTGTATGGCTGTTACATAGCCAGTTTGTTGGTTTTTTTCCCTGCATTTATGTATTTTGATAGCTCCATGTGGTAGTCATTACTAATTTCAGTCCTGATTCTTTTCAAAATATCTGTCCAGTTCTGAATTGTAGTGCTTACTTTTTACCTTAATACCATGGATTCTTACATTTAAATAAGGAGCTCAACTAATACAGTCAGAAGGAAAATCTTCTGGCAGAGTTGACTTGATTCTCATTTAAATTAGTGTAATGTAGATCAATTCATTGATCAAAGCTTGTAATTCTCCAAGAATTTATACAGATAGAAATGAAGTCATAATTTGGTCCCAGATTATGAGGTACATTTATGTGACACATAGTTTAGGTGGCAAGTATGATAACATGAACCTCTTTTCAGCAGTTGCTATAGTAACTTCAGTAGTTCTTTTCTAGTTAGTCTGAAATATTTGCAATTATGAATAGAATATACACACATTAGTAAATATATATGAGCAAAAGCTTAACTACAATTTAAAACAATATCTATGTCTAGTATTAAAGTCAGATTTTTTTAAAAAACGTCTTCAATTTTTAATTTCATTACATGGATGTTAACCATTTCGCTTTCCAGTCACATTGCAAACTAGGTTGCTTCATAAGTATTATGAGACTTGGAATACCTTTCTGCTCAGTTTAATTAGTTAATCTTTACTTCCAGTGTTCTTGCACCCTCCACACAAAACACTCATGAAGGGTTCCTGTGCTGTTGATACCACACTTGCACTGTGTTGGTTTTAATAGAAAGAATAGGTAGAAAGGTCAAAGATAAAAGCTACTGAAATGTCAAGGGTAAGCCTGCAAGACATCCTTTCATTTTAAATACCATTTGTTTCCAGATTTATGTTAAACTTTAAAAAAGAGACTGTGGATGGCTGAGTAGGTGGAAAGCAGCTTGAGATTATTTTTAACCCAGCATTTGAAACTGTGTAGTTTACTTCTCTTGCGTAGATCGAGGTTAGCAAGATCTGCTAATAATAGATCTTGTTATTGGCATAAAAGAAGCAGAACATATATACTTACTACAGCTGCAAGAGCAGGCCAATAGTATTGACATAATTTCTGTGCGTTCAGTCTTCATCCTTTCCATGAGACTTGGTAGCTAGCAAAAACATGTTTGTGAGATACCTTGTTCACTCATGAATACCAGATTTTTTTTTGTCAGTTTTACACTGTGTTGCATATTTCACTTTTTGATACCTACAATTTCATGGTAAGTAAACAGCAGATCTATATGTGGCCATTGACAGTAATGTGCATCACTTTAGAAGCATTTTATAGCCTGCCCAAATCCCTGCTCATTGTGGTATAATATTTTGGATATGCGCTTGGCAACTTGCATCTGTTCTCTTTGGTGGTTTTTTTTTGTTTATATGCACATCAGTTTGCAAACCTCATCACACTGAAAAAATGTTATCGAGGACATTTTTCTTTAACTAAACAGCAACATTGTAAAATGCTGCTACCTTTTATCACTTAGTAGTTAATAGAAGAGGTTCTCGATATTGACACTAGTATGATAGGAAAATCTTTACTATGTATTGTTTAATTTATGATTGAAGTACTGCAATATTTTTTAATTGACTGGTTTGGTGAACAGTTTTTATATCATGGTGATTAGATATACAGGATAACCATACTAACTGTATCACTAGGGAATACGGAATACCATTTAATGTATTATTTTCAGCTGTTTTTCTCTGAATATTTTCTTAGGGAAAAAACTTTTTTTTTTTCTCCCCAGTCAATCATAGTTGTCCTGATGATCAGTTTAAGTGCCAAAATAATCGCTGCATTCCCAAGAGGTGGCTTTGTGATGGAGCTAATGATTGTGGTAATAATGAAGATGAATCAAATAAAACCTGTGCAGGTAAAAATTTTACTTGGATGTGCATACAAGTTCTCTAACTCCAGTTCCATAAACAGTTCAAGACTGCTGTGAACTGAACTGAACCGAACCAGTCTGCTACTAGTAACCTGATTATTGACATTTTAAATTAATTCAGATTTTGATGCCACTAAGGCTGGATTACAAATTATATTTTATTTAATCCTTATGCTTGACTGTGCTTTCCAAAGAAATTCAGCACTTAATCTATCCATATGGGTTGACTGTCAAAGTACTGCTTAGGTACAAACATGTCACTGCTAAATCTTTTTTGGCAGTTAGAATTTTGTTTGTTAACATGCTGTGATGAGTGCCATGTCACTAGTAAATTTTATTTTATGCTGACAAAAGCATGATTAGTTATTCAGTTTCCCTTTGGTACCTTTAAATTGTTTTCATTTGTAAGTTATTAACTGTATAGTGGATTTTTAAGGAAATAACCAAGATGAAAATTGTTTACTGATTCCACTGCAGTAAATCATGGAGTTCCAAATCTGTCCTTTACTTGTATGGAAGTCATGTTTAGTGCTTGTCAGTAGAGCACACTGAACAATCATTAAATATCTGATATAAAAAATATCAGACATCAATAAGCTGATGGCTATTTTAAACTGAAATGCAGTGATATACAGCATACATTGTGTATTAAAATATTCCCTGAACTCATTTTCCTTGATTTAAATTTTCATATGTATAATAGCTGGTTCTGGTTGTTACTTGTGCAATTTGGCTAAAAGCACTCTAGCCCAAATGCAGACCCATGGTGTCCATATCCTCTCTACGGTATTATTGCAGATTTGTAATACATCTTGATATCCTTTGATATTCAGCTGTTTGCTTGTAGGATAAGAGTCTGATTTGAAGACCATAGTTTTCACCCCTATGTTAGTTGGCTGTGGGTTGACTTTTGTATTCTTGGTTTTCCTTTTGTTCCTGCAGTGGCAAACACTATTCATGTTTAAAAATATACTTCTTTGAAATATTTTAAACTTAAATTCTTCTATTGTATTTTGGGCTATTTCTATGAAGAAGAAAGAAAATGGTAATTGAGAATACTGAATGAAGAATTATTCTTCTGATTATTGGTGTTTCTGATATATCAGTCATTTTTTTTAAAGTGTGGAATCACATGTAGATGAACTCTAAAGGCTTAAATTTGGAATCAAAATCTGTGTCACTATCACTGACATTGTAGTTATGGGTTCACATTTTGAATAAACAAAATTGTAAGTAATGTCAGTTTTATATGATAGATTGTTATTGAAGTTTTACTGTTCATCAGCTTTCAAAGTAATTTATGTAGTTACATACCATGATTTCTTTTAGTGATCTTTATTTCTTCAGAAGAAAGACATACATGGTTTCCTTTAATGGTTCATTACAGTTGCGTATTTGCAAAGGCAAAGATTCTAATAACAGTGAGGCCAGGCACATCACACACATGGTTTATTACTATTTTTCTGTGTAAATAAGAATTTCACTACATCATTGTTTATGTTATGAAATAAAATGTGTTAATATTCCAATTGTAAGTTAAACATTTTTATGCCCTGATTTTTGTTTACTTTGGCTCTAGCACTAATGTTATCGAACGTTAATGCTCTTCTACCACCTAGTTTTGTACAATTATATATGAAACTTCATATTCTCATATATTGAAGAAACCACTGAGAATTCTACATAACAGAGGTAGAAAGAACAGAGTCCTGCAGATGACCTCAATTTTCTCAGAAATCAAAGGAGGTGAATGATGTTTAGTCAGATCAGGTAAAATGTGCACCAGGCCAGGAGATGCCCTCCAGACTTGCAGCTTCTACATACAGACATGCACCAAGAGACCTAACAGATCAAGTCCATTTCCTTTGCATTTTTAGAGTGTTTTGTCTTGACAGCAAGAACGTGTCAGGTCGACCAATTTTCTTGTGGGAATGGACGCTGTATTCCGACATCATGGCTGTGTGACAGGGAGGATGACTGTGGAGATGAAACTGATGAAATGATATCCTGTGGTAAGTAAATTTTCTTTTGGGGAAAAAATTAAAGTTATTCTATACAAATTTAAACATATAAGGATCTCTTTTCATATGAACTGATGGATAGAAAAAGTATGAGGGGTCTTTTTGGTTTTATGTGAACTGATAAAACTCTTTCTGAAATGGCAAATACAATTTATTTGATTAATAAATAAACCCAAAGAAAAGGCTGCATTTTTTATTAATGAGTTTTTAACTACAATACCAAATATGCACATCAGTCAACACTTTTCTAATTTACAGCCCATTATCAAGTACTATCACCCACAAAAACTGATCTTTATCTCAGCTGCATACCTCTTCATGTGGGCCCCCTCAGCATATTCTAGATGTCAATAAAATCAGACTGTTTCAGGTCTGAACAGAAGGTTATTGATGTATTTTGCAGAAAAATGTAGTCTTTCTTGGTGTATTGGGTCTGCGTGGCAAGGTTTTGGTGGGTGGGGGGCTACAGGGGTGGCTTCTGTGAGAAGCTGCTAGAAGCTTCCGCTGTGTCCAATGATAGAGCCAATGCCAGCTGGCTCCAAGACGGACCTGCTCCTGGACAAGACCAGGCCCATCAGCGATGGCGGTAATGCCTCTGGGGTAATGTATTCAAGAAAGGGGAAAAAGAAAACTACGGTACTGCAGCTGAAGAGCAGAGTGAGAATATGTGAGAGAAACAACCCCGCAGACCCCCAGGTCAGTGAAGAAGGAGGGGGAGGAGGTGCTCAAGGCGCTGGAGCAGAGATTCCCCTGCAGCCCATGGGGAAGACCATGGTGAGGCAACCTGTCCCCCTGCAGTCGATGGAGGTCCATGGTGGAGCAGATATGCACCTGAAGCCCAGGGAGGACCTCATGCCGGAGCAGGTGGGTGCCTGAAGGAAGCTGTGACCCCATCAGAAGCCCGTGCTGGAGCAGGCTCCTGGCAGGACCTGTAGACCCGTGGGGGACCCACACTGGAGCAGTCTGTGCCTGAAGGACTGCAGCCCGTGGAAGGGACCCACACTGGAGCAGTTCGTGAAGAACTGCAGCCCATGGGAAGGACCCACACCAGAGAAGTTCGTGGAAAACTGTCTCCCATGAGAGGGACCCCACGCTGGAACAGGGAAAGAGTGATGAGTTCTGCCCCTGAGGAGGAAGGAGCAGCAGAGATAATGTGTGATGAACTGATTGTAACCCCCATTCCCCGTCCCCTTGTGCCACTGGATGGGAGGAGGTGGAGAAAATCAGGAGTGAAGTTGAGCCCGGGAGGAAAGGAAGTGTAGGAGGAAGGTGATTTTTTTAAAGATTTGGGTTTATTTCTCATTATCCTACTCTGATTTGATTGGTAATAAATTAATTTCCCCAAGTCAAGTCTCTTTTGTCCATGATGGTAATTGGTGAGTGATCTCTCCCTGTCCTTATCTTGACCCCCAAGGCTTTTGTTATATTTTCTCTCTCCTGTCCAGCTGAGGAGGGGAGTGATGGAGCAGCTTTGGTGGGTACCTGGCATCCAGCCAGGGTCAACCCACCACACTTGGTTATATCAGGAGAGATTATCAGCAGCTCTGCTGATTGCTGCTTTACTGAGATACTGCAAAGAGCAGTGCACTCTCTCTAGTCAGCTGCTTCCAAACAATTAAGGTTTTTATAAGTCAGCATGACTGCCTTCATCTGTTTGGCAGGTCACAGGTAACTTGCTGTGAGCCTTGAGAGCAAAAGGGTCAATGAGCTGTCTACAAAATACTGTATCAGGGTGTTCCCTGTTTACAAGGTAATATTAGTGGTATTGTTTGACTTACTGATATGAATTATAAGTGTGTTGCGGTATAATAGGATATATTCCTGAAATGACTTTTCCAGAGTTTTCAGAAAAGAATGCTGACTGATTAATTTAGTAGCAGCAACCATGAAAACATGAAGTAAAAGGTTGTGCACAAAACAATTAGAATCTAAAGTGTACTTGTTAGGAAACTTACTAGTTAGACCTGTATTTCTCTCACATATAGCAGATATTCTAACTTGATTCACTGTTATAAAAATATACTGCTACTTAATCAAAGCCAAACTGTGAAAGCAATGTAATTCATAAAACACTTTTTTTCTTTGCTTTTTTGAAACTTCTTACTGCTGTAAACATTTCCAGTAGAGTTATTAGAGTTCCATTACTGAAAACAGTTTTTCTGCAAAAAATCTCAATACCTATGAAGTACTTGCAGTGGAGAGCGAGAAAAAAATAGAAAGTAAATGCATAAATGAAAGTCATATGCTGACATCATGATGCCCTCTGTTCCATAAACATAAATCTCTGGGACCTCAATTACCAGAGAGTCTGTGGAAGGCAACATGTAGGATCCAATCAGTAAATTCTGTTCATCCATAATCCCCTAAGTTTGTTTAATTTTGAATTATTCATGACTGGCAACGAGCTAATACTCATTAGCTGAGTTTACATTTTTACTTTTTAAGTCCATATGTAAATCTCTGCATCTCCTGCTATAACTGCATTCAAGATTTTTCAGGACTTTTACATGTAAATAGTTGTTGCGTTTCCTGGAATATCCACCAGCTTTCTCTTGCCTTATTTCTTACCGCTTTCTTCCTTTTTCTTCTTTTAATAATGATATAAACCAGAAAAAAAAAAAGCTAATTTTATATAGACAGTAAATAATACCTGATCAGTTACTTCAAAACAGCTGATGTATTTGATAAAATCTAAATCAAAATAAAATCATTATGTGACTACAAATGAGAATATGATTAAGGTAGACTTCTAATTGCCATGCTTCAAATCAAGTAAGTTCTGTTGTGTACAGAGGTAGAATAGGTGATCCCAGTGGACTTGTATTTTGCATTCTCTAGAATTGTAATATTCTATGTAATGGTACAGCATGGTACTTGGTACTGTCATGGTTTATCTGAATAGCTATAACTTGTGTTCTCGGACACATTATCAATACACAGAAGTTAATGTCATCTTTGTAATTTTATCCCATATGTTCTGTTTTGTATCCTGTCAGCTGATCTGGAGTATTTCTTCAGATCATTTAATCAGCATTTATTTCACATGCTGTTCTTCATTTTGGCCAAACTTTACATATGCTTCATGTTTTACAATCTTGTTTCTTTATCCTTGAGCACTGTGGTTGTGCCAATGTGTCAAGTATTTCATTTTTCCGCCTTATAATTTGATGGCTAGTGGGCATGCTAATGGCATTTATTTAGCTATACTATTTAGTGGTATATATTTTCTTCTATGAAACAGTTTAAAATTCTTCATGTGTTCACAAGTTTTTATATGAAAAGTAAAATTATGGTTTGCTTTTTGTTACCATTTCAAATCATTGATTTTTAACTGCACCGGTGCTCAGCTATGAATAACTATTGGCTCCTACTGATTCAAGAACTTAAGCATACTTATACTGGCACCCTGCTGGGGTGAGCAGGACTGGAAAGATGATGCCAGTATCGTAATGTGTATACTTTTTCTAAAGCTACAACCAGATTTACTAAGAAGCATGACATTCCTGAAGAAAATTTGAAAAGAGACCCTCCTTATTTTTCTACTCCTTTCCTAAAGGAAACAAGACTTGTGGTCATTGTCAGAGGCAATGAGTGGAAGCATTTTGCCTGTCCTCTAGGATGTGAGAGGGAGCTGTGGATGATGGTGGAGGCTGGGGCTATGAGAAGCAAACACTGGAGATACTGCACAACATCCTCGGAAAGATTGTGATGGGCTGAGAAGCATGAGATGGGGGGTGGTGGTGAGGATAATCTCAATTCATTTTAATTAGTTTCTGTCTCTTTATACAGGTCTTGAGTAGACAGATGAACGTAAAACAAAGTCATGAAGGCATTCATGTATGGAAAAGGAGAAAATTATGTTTAATATACGAGTTAAATTTGTGAAAAAATTGTTGAACAGCTAAAAAGTGAAATTAAAAATTGCTTTCAGCTTTGATGAAGCACATGAAGCATATATTGTAGCTAAGTACCATCGTAGCTGCACATCTCCATTATTTGTCTCGGAACAGATTTTTGTTGTCACTGTAATCTGTTCCCCCAAGAAAAACAGCTTCTTTGTTGAAGCAGAATAATTGCTTCAGTCATATGATGTTCTTGGTGATCTCTAGATTTTACTATTTGATACAGCTGGTTTGGTGCTTCATGTTCATGTGTGACTATTTTTAAGCCAAAACTTCCCCTCACCTTCTGGTTTGTTTTTTTTTTTGTTTTGTTTTGTTTTTTTTTAAAAAAAGCTTTTGAATTAACTTTAAAACATTTTATGCACTGAAGATGGCAAGAGGCAGCAAACCGAAGTCAGAAATTCATTGACTTCAATGACTATTTCTGTTCTTGTCCTAAGGAAATTTTATGTTTGTAGCATGTTTTAAAAGTTTAGAAAAACTCTTCAGTACTAATTACATGGCCTAATTCTCAAAATCTTTGTGAAGTTTAGCTTTGTTGTTTCAGTTGTGACAACAGTAGACCAACCCAGTGTAGCTAGAGCAACATAATGAGGAATACACCTGGAGGTTTGTTCTCATCTTGGGCAGTTTTGGTGTGGCTGACAGGACTATATGCACCATTTTGGATATTTGTTTCTGTTGCATTTAGGATGTACTGTGTGGGAACTTCTAACCTGAAATCCTTCAGTGAAGGACAACCTTGCCTTGAAGTAGCAGTTCAGGCAAATTGTTCTTGTTTGTCATCTTTGGTTTGCATTACGTATCAGTTACTGAGAAGTGTCTTACTCTCTTGATGGTCTGTATAGAGAATTTAGGCTCCTACTTCTTCCTTTTGAATCAAGGTAGACTTTCAGATTATTTCCTACAGTTTGACGGGTTTTGTAAAGTAGATCTTGTATTTTCCAAAGTGAAAGGGTACAGGCACTGTTTAACATGTTAATGGTATGAATGCACATAGCTAGCTATGTCATTGGTTTCAGAAGAAAAAGTCTGAAAAAAATCAAGTTGTTCTATGCAAAAGCATATTAGACAATTATAAAAACAAATGTCATTGTGTAATATAGATGAGTCTCTGTGAATGATATTATCTCAGGTTTCTACTACTTTTACTGGAATGCTTGAAGGAAATGATTGTAAATACTGACATTTTAATTTTGGATACTATTATGTCAGTGTACAGTAACTTAATTTCGTTACTGTTCTTTTGCTTGATACTTCAGCTTCTCATTTTATAGTCTTCCATTTCCTGTCTTTTACCAGCAGTGCTATTGCAATTGGAGAACTTTTTTATATAAAAAAACACATGAAAATGTGGTTTGTATCAGTCATCAAGGTATAATTAGTCGTAAATATTAGCATGCTTAGTGACAAAGACAGCCCTGGTCTGATGGGAATATAGAACCATATTATATGACACAGAATAATGCATTTCAGTCGTCCATGTTGAGGAAGGATAGGGCTTGGACTAATATTTATAGGTAAAAGCCTTTTTATCTTCTCTTTCTGGCGTGTCTCCTTTTTTTCTTCTCCAGATTAATTACCTGGCAGATGCAAGTGTTTGACATGATATGCTTGTGTAATTTATGCTTATAGGAAGGTGGAAGAATATTACTAAAGAGGATATACATTAAA
>VYZV01027243.1:1722-12723 GCA_013401275.1 Pandion haliaetus | reverse complement strand
CGGTTCCCCTTCTTAAATATGTTCTCCCAGAGGTGCTGCCACCGTCACTCCCTGTCTGGGCCAGAGGCGGGTCCGACTCTTTGGAGCCAGGGGAGCTTCCAGCAGCTTCTTACAGGAGCCACCTCTGCAGCCCCCTCCCCCACTACCAAAGAAAACCGTGCCACACAAACCCATAACAACACTGAATCTTCTGGATAACTTTGCATGGCATACCGAAGTGATGATATTCACATCATTAGCCAAGGACCAACAGAATATGTCCAGGATGAAAAATAAAAGCTAACTTTTGCTTACTTGCAGTGGAATTTTCTGTACAAACTCTCAATTTAATCTTTTCTCACCTTTTCTTTATATTCAATCTCTGACTGACCTGAATTGCTTTCATTCTGCCACTTTTTCCTCTCCTGTGTATTTCTAATTGTGTATGGGAAAGATACACTAAGATCTCTAGCTATTAATAAAAGCACAGGGGGTGGCAGTATTCCTTTTCAAACAGCAGAATTATTTAGATTTTAAATGCAAATTCCATAATTGTTGCTTTATTCTAGTGCAGTCCTATTATACTGGCTGCTCTTACTGATAGAAACAATTGTTTGCAATACTACAGTATTGAGTTTAAGGAAAGGGTTTATTTAATAGCATAACAAATGTTCTGCTTTCAAATAGTTGTAACTAGGGAAAAAAACCCACCAGCTTCAGGTGTACTGATAATTTCTTGTCTCGTTTTTTAGATCTGTTAGTTGCCTAATTTAATTCAAAAAGTAGAAAATGATCAGGGAATCCAGGAGTCAATATTCTACAAAATGCATTTTATCAGAAAAAAGAGACTGGATAATGAGCTCTTTATCAAGAAAGTTAAACGCACTTTTTAGCTTTCTTAATAAATTGGAATGTCCTGTGATATCCTGGAAAAATACAAGGTAAAAAAAAAAAAAAAAAAGGAATGAATTATTGTTCTCCCTTTTCAAGTCTTGCCTCTTGGAGACATTGTAGAATATTTTCTAGGTTGAATAGAGACGATTAGAGCCTGTAAGTTTTTTGGGAAATTCTAGAGGGAGTTCCTTATCCTTGGATTTAGGAATATAGCTTGAAGTTTCTAAATATTTTGTTCAAATGCATGAAGGCAAGCCAGGAAACGAGTCTGTAGAAAAACAAAAAATGGATGCAAGATACCAGACTCCCAGGGCTATGACTTAATAATCACAATAGTGTTTCATTGGAATTAATGTTGAGTTTTAGATAAAAATGTTTATAAACACACTGTTAGAAGTATGTTGAGCCTGCACAGATCAGCATTCTATAACATTCATAGGTAATAAAAACGATGAACAGAGCTGAGCAGGGTTGAACATTCTTTATGAAGTCTTTCGTGTATAAACTTCTGTAGAAGTAGAGAGAAAATCCCCCCCCCCAATATTACAGTTGTTTCAGTCATTATTACTTGATTAATATATGTGCTATGAGTTGAATTGTAGCCTTCCACAGATGGTGGTTCAGTCCACAATACACAAATGCTGAAGGGCAAGCTCTGTCTTTAAAGTTGCCCAACACTAGCTGGATAGTTCCCAAAAAGTAACGGTTCAGTCTGAAATTTTCTACTGACACTTTCCAGTTTGGAAATTCTGTTTCAGGCTAGTGGGATTTTGGCTGGGCAGAAAGAGTTTGGTCATGCTTGAAGGAGGAGAAGAATGAGGATGATAGATATACATATGAAGACATGCCCTCTAGCTTCTATGCATCATATGAAACAGACATGCAATGAAATATTAGTTTGATACAGACGTAGAGCACGTTGTGAGTATGAAAGATACAGTTACAGTAGAATATTATTAATACAAATGCCTTTTGCTAATAAAATTACATGCAGAACTAGAAATCTCTTTAATCAGCATTTAATTCACGGTCTTTTATTATTGATAGATCTTCATCTTGGGAAGGGCATTAGTTCAAGGCTTAACAGAAGTAATACAGATCAATGGATTAGACCTTCAGGAGAGGGACTAATTATTTTAATGAGAACATCCTAATTAGGCAGGTTTGAACTGATGATTAAAAAATCCTGCAAACTTGGAATTTTAATGGGGTTATCGTTGAGTAAACATGATAATGCATGAAGAATGTGTGGTATCTCTGTTAAAGAGCTAGGATGCTCTTAAAAAATCGTGGAAAAGACTTTGATGACAGACTGAATTCTGCATGCCAGGTGTTGAAATTACAAACTTTCAGATAGAAGGTCCAGGAATTGCATCCACTATTCTGTTTGTGTGCTAAAATTTATTAATACAATTGTAAAAGAAAACAAGAATTTCTATATTAAAAAGAACTATATAAAATCAAATTATCTCACATTCAGTGAAGCATTTGGGTGATCTAATTTGACTCTATTTAGAGAGAAATTATATTTGCAGAGTACTTTCAGAAGTGAGATGCCAACAAACTTTATTTTATTTACTCTCCAGGCAAGATTAAATGGGAAGGGGGGGGAAGTGAAAAATGTAATATAATTGAATATTTTTTCATTAAACATCTAAATTAATCTGATAGTGACATAGTAATGCTCCAGTTTCTCATATCTTGCACATTGACAGCAGTGATATAAGTAAATAATTGAAAAGGGGTTTTGTGAAAATTTAAGTAATTAAAAACCCACTTCTGGACACCAGGGTAAATGTTGATAAATTCACTTGTACTCTTTTCCCTTCCGGGTGCTATGTACATTATGGTTAGAGACACTACAAAGATGGTTTCAATTCAGTAAATATCCTGAACTTTATACGTCTGAATATTAGGCCTCATATTGCTTTTTCTGTTCCGTTACTCCCTGCACTGCAATCTGGCATTTTGCCCATCTCTTACAGTACCTATGAAATCACAAAGGCATGCCAAGCATGCATAGACAATTTGAATTGCATGTTCTAAAGTAACATTCTTTTAAGGCATCTGTTAGAATAATAATAATAAGCAGGATAAAAAAAAACAAACATGTAGATTATAGTTTTCTGATCACAAAATCTTTTTAGGATATTAAGGGTTTCTTTATTTTTCCTGGGTTGTATAAATACATTTTACATGCTCAACATATTTTTCACTGAAAAATGTGTGACAGTATATACTTAAACCCAAATAGCCAATGTTGGCTAAGGTACTCACCTAAAATATAAGAAACTAAGGTTCAAATCCATGGAATTTACAGATCTCCTTGTTCCAGTAGATATTTTAAACACTAAAAGTCTCTCTTCACATACAGACATGTTTTGAAATAAAGCAACCAAATTTATTTACATATGACATCTATAGATATATATGCCATAATTTTTTTACCAGTATTTCCATCACTGAGATTTTCAAGCCAGTTTTTCGGTACTTAAAGGGCAGCTACAAGCAGGACAGAAGCTCTTTTCACAAGAAACCACATAAAGAGAACGAGGGGCAATGGGTACAGGTTGCACTGGAAGAGGTTTCATCTTTATATTGGAAAGAAATTTTTTATAATGAGAACAATCTGGAACAGCCTCCCCAGGGATGTAGTGGAGTCCCCATCACTAGAGGTTTTCAAAATGTAACTGGACAGAGCACCAGACAATCTCATCTAGGCTCCCTTTTCCATGAAAGATTGGACCAGATAATCTTCTGACATCCCTTCTAACTTGGGCTGTTCTATGATTAAAAATATTTTATTAGTTATTAGACTGATGTTTTCTTCTGTCACTAAAGTTGCATGTGAATTCAGAAGAGCAGATTAAACTCCTGTTGAACTACTAGGCAGCATGGATGATGTTAGCAATTTTGTCCAACATATCCGTTTTCCTGATCTTGACCTGAACAGGTAGCCATATGCTGATTAATATCACAGCAACGTGCAGGAGGCTGGAAAAACAAAGCTTTCCAAACATTTGCCTGCTTTGAGTATTACCAGCAATTAACACTAATATGCAGAACATATTAGCTATTTCAGTTGCCCATTTTTTGCCTGTAAAATTCACCTGGTTTTCATCCTAGCACAGTACTTCCCCATACTTCTTTTCTCATTCTGAACATACATACTTGCCCAGTTCTGAGATATGTCTTTAACTTTGTTAAGTGTGGTAAAAGTTAATGACTTTTTAAGAAGCCCAAAGTAACCAAACTTTGCTCTAAAAGGACATGCTTCAGCCCATTTAGTTTTATTTTGTTTCAAGAAAAGCAATTGTAGCAAAAATTTTCAGAAAAAATATTAGGTCCGGTCCATTATAAGAAATGTGTTCAACATTGTCCAGGTTTTGAAAAGGAAAAAAAATACTTGTATTATATAAAGCTTCTGAATGAAGTACAAGTAATTAAGAGAAAAGTGTTTGAATTCATCCAGTAAATATCTAGAGGAGTTTGGATTTACTTAATGACTGCCTTTAAGATTCTTTATTAATTTTAATTACTAGTATTTCAAATGGAAGCTTTGAATCCAGTATCCAGTCACTGTTTTCAGGCTTGGACTCCTGCCAATTTCTTTGTTATTCTTAGAGGTGATGTTGAATAATGAAAGAGAGTTTAGCAATTCTTTAAATGAAGCATGTTTCAAAGGTATTTTTAGTCAGGGCTCATCTACTTTGTATCACAATTCCTTTTCCCCCTTCTTTCCAATAATGAGTGAATGGAAGAAAAAAGCTCTGTATGTGGGTTGCCAGCCATTAAGATACTCCCCTAGACTCAGAGCGATAAGACACAGCTGGTATTGGAATTATTTTGAACTATCAGGGTCAGCAAATATACTTCTAAACAGGTTTTGCTACTCTTGATTTTTTATACTGAGGCAGTAATATGGGTATTATCTATCAGCTCTTAAGTAAAGAAGTGGTTATAGTGTTATACTATACTTAATTTGTGGGATGGGGGGAAGATTGGGATTGTAGATGAACTGAGAGGTAGGGGGAAATTTTATCTTCAGACACAGAATATAATAAAAGGATGCATAACAACCTGCTAATCCTTGGAGGATTAGCCTGTAAACAGTATTTGATATAATTTCACTTACAAACTACAACACTAAGAATAGGATTGTGTTGATGAAATGTATTGGTGGCATCACCCATGTGAGATGAACAGAATTTCATAAAGCAATGAGTAACCTGAAAGTAAGAGATGGAATGGAATTCCATTATACAGAAGCAAGGCAGCATACCTGGTAAGTAAAATGTCTGCTATTACTTAAGATCTCATCAGGTAGAAGAAAAGGGCTACATGGTACTTTTCAAGGTATAGATGATGTTGACCTGCCAGTATAATATGGTGAAGAAGATTCAAACAAATTTGGGGAGTACCAGTGAAAGTATTTCAATCAGAAGTTTCAATAGTATTGCAAAAATCACTGATAAGACTTCATTTTAGTCTCTGATCAGCTCTAGTAAAGAAAGGTGAATTCAAAATAAAACAGGTATGGGGCATGATCTACTAAAATGATCAGAAGAAAGTAGAAGCTGCTACAGAAGTGGTAACTGGAAGAATTGTGTTTGTTTAGCCTGGCAAAATAAAGGTTGATAGAATGAGGGGGAACAGTTTACTGTTCATAAAGATGACATGGTAGGTAACCACCATGAAGTAGTTATTTAGGTTTTAGAAGTGATAGTAATAGAACAAATGAATATCAAGTACCCATGAATGAATTTAGCTAAGGTTCTACAAAGATTTTTTATCCTAAGAGCTGTGATTCTGTGGAATCACAGCTTTTATTCATTATTATAAGGGCAAAATGTTAAGTTACACTTTCTGAGATGAAACATAATAAATGGTGATATAATTTATATACTGCAACATATACAACAGCAGGGTACCAGATTAATGAAAAGAAGAACCTGTCCTGATTTCCAGTAATCCCTGCCAAACTAAGTTTTCCTAGAATACTAAGATAAGTCATATAATCAGTATAGGGACTAATTTTAGCTCTAGTTGGAATCACAGGTTATTTCCACAAAATGGTAGAATTCTTACTAGAACATTCCTAGCTTTTAAAATCAAACGGTAAAATTGTGAATTAATCTCATAAAAGAGAAACAGCATTTCTTTTTTATTGGGTTGTGAAACTGGACATAGTACTCCAGATTCATAAGTACTCCAGTCTCATAAGTATCTAGCAGAGCGCAAGAATTGCTCGACTACACCCCTGCCAATGAAGTCCTGGAAGTTTGGGACTTCACCACAAGGGAGCACTCCTGACTCATGTTCAGTTGCTTGTCTGCCACCAGATCCATTTCTCCGGAGCCAATATCTATCCAGTTTGTACTGTTGCATTGGATTATGCTGCCCTAAACACAGGATTTCACGTTTTGCCTGAACCTCTGGCTGTTTGAGAGCCTTCTAAATGGCAGCCCCGCTCTCTGGTTTACCACCCTCTATTCGGTGCCATTGGCGGACTTGCTGGCAGTGCACCCTGTCCCACCCTTCAAGTTGTTCATGAAGATGTTAAATCAACTCCAGTATCATCCCTTGAGGAATGCCATTTGGAACTGGCTGCCTGTTAGATTTCCAATCAAATCCAAATTCCTTTTGCTCTTCATGCTACTTAACAATTTCATTTCCAGCTGAGCTTTGAACTTCCTAATTCTGTTGCCATGTATCTGGAGGAGGCTTATAGATTTGTCTTGGTAGCGTGTCTCCATTCTTGCATGTGTGTGCGTATTGTATGTATGTGTGTGTCTATATACGTGCGTATATATACCTATGGGGAAGTAGAGATTGCTGTGATGGAAGTGTTTAAAATACTGACAGACCAGGCCAGCTTCAAATGAATTTTTTACTAGATTCAAGGCAACCTAATATTGAGTATCTCCTGATTTGTGTAGTTATAATTTCTGATTGTCTCAGGCTTCTGCTTTGGCTAAATCACTGCCATTAACAGTTTCCTTTTGCATTGGAGCTCAGAGATGACTGCACCGATTATCCAGACTGCCTCTGATTACAGCTGCACCTTCTCTTGTACAATGGAGCAGGCTGCCTCTGTGTTATAAGGAGTTTGTCTTTGAAAATCAGTCATCTCTCCTTTGCCCTTCAAAGCAGCCTCCCACAGATCCTGCCTGCCTCTTCCTTGAACAAGCTGAAGTTTGCTTTCCTTTTCCTGAAGTTGCCGTCCTTTAATCTGCTCCTCTCCTTCCTCACTTTCCTTAGCTTCTTAGATTCTATCACCGCATGATCTCTCTGGCCGATGCAGCCATTGACTATAACAAATCCCTCGGCAGTCCCTTCCTAACTTAGGAGTACCTGCCCAAAAGCTGAGTGCCCATCTTAGTGCAAGACCACATCTAAGGTGCTCAGCAGCATTTATGAGCCCGGTCTCTCACCGTGATGGTCAATGGGCTTCTGGATGAAACCTGGCTTGGAGCAGACTCTTATACCCGCTTAGTATATGGAATGTTAAACATACCCTAATGTTTAAGAAGTCAGTTTGATGACAAGTTATAGGTATATCATTCTGTGTTTGTTTATCCAAGACAAGTTTGAATATGCTAGAACTATGATTACATTAAATAGTCGCAAGGAAACTCTAAGGATGCTGGGCCAGTTCCAGGCCAATTTTTGCATCGGCATGTTTATATTGATTTAGATAAAGTAATGTGCAAAACAGCCAGCAGAATCAGGGCCTTCACTTAGAAAACCTGTCAAAATGGCTATGCATCTCAGAGACTATTTTTATATACGCAGACTTTCCTCAGTATAGAGCAGAAGGTTTTAGTCAGCAGAAGAAACAGGTTATATTTCTACAATATAATTTGGGGTGAGATCAAGGCCATTTTCTTAGAAACAACTGAAGGAAAACAGTATATTCTTTACACAACAACAACAAAAAACCCCACAAACAAGCAGAGGAAAAAAAAATCCATAGACGTTCCCTAAACAAAAACAGAATTCTCATTGTGGGCATAAAATCCACTTCTAAATTAGTGCATGGTGTCACAAGGAATATTTCTCTAAAGACAGAAGAATTCTGTAGGTATAAAAATACTGGAAAATAAAGCCCCATAGGAGACAGTATCTCAGCAGAAAACAAGAAGAATAAACACAAAATTTTGCATGTCATTATCCTGTACCACTGAGGACAGCTACCAATTTACAAGACGATACTAATAGAACTGCAGCACAAATGTGTCTCATGTTATGATTTTTCAGAGTGCCAAACTGAAGAGAATTCTATGTCTACATCTTAAGTATATCTTAAAATATATTCCCGTAAGAAAAAGTCTGATCTCTTCATAGAGCTTAATCAAGATCTGTGTACCAGTTAAGACCACTGAAGGTTCAAGTTTAATCTCATGTAAAATATGCAGCCAGGTTCTCCTCTGCTTTAGGAAGAAAATCCTATTCACAATGTGCAACCCTTAAGTATTTATTCCATTTATTCTCAGGTTTCATTCAGCCAGTATCTCAGCTGAAGTAAAAGGATAAGAAATCTTTCTGAATGTGCTTATGTACTGGAGGAAGAATTTATGGAATTCTGCACAAAATACAAANAAAGGATGGGGGTGGGGAGGGAGGGAAGAGAAAGAATAAACTGAGCAAATTTTATATGGTTTTCACTGTGATAAAAATACCTACAGCTTGAATTTCTTAGTCCAAATATTTTAACTACTATGTAATTACCCTAGAATTTTATGGATTTTTTTTCTGCATTTTTTCTCCATACATTTAATAATTATCATGGAATGGTAAGTTTTTATTCAAGCGAGGCATCCATTGAGAATTGGCCTAATAAGTAGATATTTCGACCTCCATTTGTTTTATTTCTATCCAAATTACTGTGGCAAATCAAATTTAAATTCAATGTAGAAGAAGTAAGTAGTTTCATAGGATATCAGTAGTCACAAAGATGGAAGAAGAACTTGCATCTTCTTCATGTCCTTAAAGTATCAATCTGTCAGCAAGTATCTGTTAAATAATTATCTCAGGATTGTTTGCATTTTAAAAATGAATATAAACATCCACATTTTTTAAAAATATATGCATAGCAAACAGGAGAGGAATGAGTCCAAGAGTAGAAGAAATTAGTGTACTTTGTATTAATGGAGCAATTAGTTATTACTCATTAAAAAGCTATTAGTAAAACATTGTTATTTATGATAAGTAATAAGCAGCATGCTGCTAAACAGTTGGCAATAGAAATTAGAAACCAATAATATTTATTAGTTGGAAAGTGAATTCATCTTAAAATTAGTACCTTCAAATGTGTAGCATAGGTTTTTTTCATTTCTAGAGTGATGACAGTTAAAAAATTTTTATTAATCTGTTCTTCATAAAAATTAAAGCACTTGTATGTACTCTGCTTCTGTTCATCACTCATGTCTTAGCTCTCCTGTATCTGTCACTTAGATAGGCATGTTGTCTTAAACTCCCAAACAAGTGAGCACTATTGTTTATTGTCCTCCATCCATCTAATCTCAGCTGTAGGTCTCCAGTTAGTAATGCTGCAGAAGAGTTTTCCCTATTAGCAAATAAATCTTAATAAGTGTATTGTGTTAATAAGTCATTTATACTTACAGACCTTTTGGGAAGGGCAAAAGCTCCCAAATTTTGATTTACTTGTAAATATTCAACATTGAGCTTTGCAGCATTTTTCTTTGGGACTGAGATCACATTTTTCTTTTTCTTTTTCCTTTTCCTTTTTCCCTTACAGTATAGGAGCCTTACTGCATAGTTTTCTTAGACCCTCCACATCCATATGCATTATAGCATACAGGTTAAGGAACATTATCATAGAAATAGGTATCTAAGCTTTCTGAAGATTAAAGTGGATAAAGTGCATTGATTTAAAATCAGTGCAGTTGGTTAAATTATAATTTAATTTCATCATTTCATTACCGGTAGATTTAAAATACACAGATTAGCTAAGAATAGAGCCTACGTGGAATCTTTAAAATAAAACAGAAATTCTGAAAAATCTTGTTAAACTACTAAGCTTTGCCAAGCACCTAGAATGATGCCTCCACCTTGCTTCTAACTGCGGTAGCTGTGACTTGGCTAATTATCTTAGTCCTAAACTCATATGTAATCATGAGTAGGATCATGAAGCCAGGTAATTCCTGCATAAGTTCTTTAAGAAAGAAGCGGTTAGTGATGGTTTTGCCCTATTCATAGTTGTTTGGCACTTTAAGTGTGTGTAGGTTGTAGCAGTTTTTTAGGTTTAATTTTCTTTCTTGCCTAAGAGATTTGAAACTGCATTTCCTACCTCCCGTGAGAGGACCATTACAAACAACTTATATGCACCTCTCTTGTTGGAGCTGTTCACTTGCAAAAAGGAAGCCAGGATTAATTGGGCCCAGGGGAAGTACTACACTGTAGCTTGGTTTATCATGGAGAAGTATAAAACTTAGCTGTAAGAATCTCAGTCGTTTACCCTAAATGATAGGGTCTCACCTATGTGTTTGCATTCAATAGTTATTAGGTAAAATACATAAAACTGGGAACAGGACAAGAACTCTCAAAGGAGAGTCTCAAATGCACTACAAGGTCGTGCTTCCACTAGCGCACTCTAAGTCCCAGGAATCCCGTAATCCTGACTGTCCACTAGCACAGTTTAAACAGGAGGGATGGAAAACAGCCTCATCTAGTATGACTTAATTCATTGGGATCAAGACACTCTCATAGGAAGTACAATCTTTGGTCTGAGCCATCTCAGACAAAAAAAGGAAGATGAACCCATATTCTATTCTTTCTGGGCAATTTCTATAACAATTTGATTCAAAGTATTGGACCAGTCATCATCTTCTCCTAACTTTTTTTTTTTTGTATGGAACCCATTTATTTGAATTTAAGTCATGTTAGAATATAATAGGTATAGTCTGAACAGTGAATGATAAGTGATTTAAGGGGTCTGTGCTAACTTGCTTGATGTTTTCATGAAGGTAATCGGAAGCATTTATAAGGCTGAGGGGATTCAGTGCTAGCTGCGAATTCTCGTATTCGGCCAGTATTTGCACTACCACAAAAATATTCGTGTTCTTTTAGCATTCAATTCAGATAGAAAAAAGGCAAGACTGGAAA
>VYZV01027241.1:281-18924 GCA_013401275.1 Pandion haliaetus | reverse complement strand
AATAAAACCCACACCACACAAACCCGTAACAGCCAGCCAGCCAGTTTTTTATCCAGCGAACGGTATGCCCATCCAAGCCATGAGCATCCAGTTTCTCCAGGAGAACGCTGTGGGAAGCAGTGTCAACAGCTTCACTAAAGTCCAGGTAGACAACATCCACAGCCTCTCCCTAATCCACTAGGCAGGTCACCTTGTCATCGAAAGAGATCAGGTTGGTCAAGCAGGACCTGCGTTTCATAAACCCATGGTGACTGGGCGTGATCACCTGGTTGTCCTGTACATGCCATCTGATGGCACTCACGATGATCTGCTCCATAACCTTCCCTGGCACCATTGTCAGCTTGACAGGCTTGTAGATCCCTGGAACCTCCTTCTGGCCCTTCTAGTAGATGGGTATCATGTTTAGATGGTGCTACCTCCAGTCAACTGGAACCTCCCCATTTGGCCGTGACTGCTGATGAATGGTTGAAAGTAGCTTGGTGAGCACTTCCACCAGCTCTCTCAGTACCCTTGGGTGGACCTGTGTGTGTTTAAGTGCTGTAGCAGGTCACTATTTATTTCCTCTTGGATTATGGGGGCTTCATTCTGATCCCTGTCTTCCAGCTCAGGGGGCCAGGTACCCAAAAAACAACTGGTCTTACTATTAATGCCTTCTTTGCCTCAGTCTTTAAGTGCCTCAGCCTTTTCCTCATCCTTTGTCAGTATATTTCCACCTACATCCAGTAAAGGATGGAGATTCTCCTTAGCCCTCCTTTTGTTGCCACTTTATTTATAGAAACATTTTTTGTCTTTTATGGCAGTAGCCAGATTAGGTCCTAGCTGGGCTTTGGATCTTCTAATTTTCTCCCTGCATAACCTCATGACATCATTGTAGTCCTCCTGAGTTGCCTGCCCCTTCTTCCAAAGGTCAGAAACTCTCGTTTTTTTCCTGAGTTCCAGCCAAAGCTCTTTGTTCAGCCAGGCTGGTCTTCCTCCCTGCCGGTTCATCTTTCGGCACATGGGGACAGCCTGCTCCTGCGCCTTTAAGATTTCTTTCTTGAAGAATGCCCAGCCTTCCTGGACTCCTTTGCTCTTCAGGACTGCCTCCCAAGGGACTCCGTCAACCAGTCTCCTAAAGAGGCCAAAGCCTGCCCTCCGGAAGTCCAAGGTAGCAGTTCTGCTGACCCTCCTCCTTACTTCTCCACAAATAAAAACCCTATCATTTCGTGATCACTATGCTCAAGATGGCCTCCAAGCACCACATCACGCACAAGTCTTTCTCTGTTAGCAAACAACAGGCCCAGCGGGGTGCCTTCTCTACTTGGCTCCCTCACCAGCTGTGTCAGGAAGTTATCTTCCGCACACTCCAGGAACCTCCTAGACTGTTTCCGTTCTGCTGTATTGTATTTCCAGCAGACATCTGCTAAGTTGAAGTCCCCCGTGAGAACAAAGGCTAGCAATTGTGAGATTTCTCCCAGCTGCTTATAGAATATTTTGTCTGCCTCTTCATCCTGGTTGGGTGGTCTATAACGGAGTCCCACCATATCTGCCTTGTTGGCATTCCCCCTAATTCTCACCCATAAACACTCAACCCTATCATCACCATCATTAAGCTCTAGACAATCAAAACACTCCCTAACACACAGGGCTACCCCACTGCCTCTCCTTCCTTGCCTATCCCTTCTGAAGAGATTATAGCCATCCATTGCAGCACTCCGGTTGTGTGAGTCATCCCACCATGTTTCCATAATGGCAACTATATCATAGTTTTCATGCTGCACAATAGCTTCCATCTCCTCCTGTTTGTTGCCCATGCTGTGTGCATTGGTGTAGGTGCACTTCAGCTGGGCTATTGATCCTGCCACCTTTTTGGGGGGAGAAGCCCTAATTCCTACATGACCATTCTTAGGCACTTCCATGGTTTCTAAGATATCAATAATGCTTGCATTTTTGTTGCCACATGGATATCCATCCTCTGCCTCCACTAAGACGGCTGACTGAAGGACATCGCTAGCACACCTTCCCTCAAACATTGGTGTGCCACCCCCGTGCTTATCTCTAGCGAGACTGGTTTTATCCCTTTCCCCCTTCAAATCTAGTTTAAAGCTCTTTCAATGAGCCCTGTGGACTCCTGTGCAAAGATTCTTTTCCCCCTTTGAGACAGGTGTACCCTGTCTGTTGCCAGCAGGCCTGATGTCATGTAAACCGACCCATGATCAAAACCCCCAAAATTCTGCTGGTGACACCAGGCTCAGAGCCAGGTATTGATCTGCTGGCAACTACCATCTGCTTTACTACCTTGCCAACTTTTAACATCTGTCCCAAAGCACTCTGAACAGGGAGCTTTATGAAAATACCAATGGATATGTCCCCAGCAATATGTAGTCTCAAAAGCAGAATAATAAAAATTAAAACAGAAGAGAGGAAGAGAGTGTGAAGGCAGAGGGGATATCATGGGGGCTGTGTGAAAACAAGGAACCTGGTAGGAAAAACAAGTACAGTGAAAGGCCATCAACATGGAATTGGAGGACCCATGCACCAGTCTAACCCCAGGAGTGTGGTCTTTCATGGACTCATAGCTACATCGGCATACAGTCCGGTCAACGTGAGCATAGTGGCTGTTCACTCCTTTATACCTACATCGCTGCCTAGAAAATGTAATGGCTTGACCTTTCTGAAGATTCTTAGCTATAAGTAGCTTCTGTGGGCTCATTTTATCATGGGCTGGCTACTCCATCCTTTGTAACAATTCCTGATAACAGAATAGAAAGCCAGTGCTGCTGGACTGCCCTTCGCTCAGGTTAATGACTTCCGGAATTCTCCTAATGGGATTTAATTGCTGCTATATTATGACAGCAGTTACTCCATATGCATCTATTGATAATTGCCTAAGATCCAAAGACAGTTAATGAGCAATAATAATGACAGTTGTTTAATTTAGTTTTCTTCTAAACCCCTGTCTTTCTTCAGAGATTAATACTGTTGATTCCTTCTGACATCATTTGTTCAAAACCAAAAATAACCTGAATATAAGCTAACAGTTTGTCTTTCAGGTGATGTGGAGGATTTATTTTATGGGCAATGCTTTCTAGAACGTTACTTCATTCACCCACCTACGTATCTGTTCTGGGCAAGGCAGGAAAGACACTAACTCAATCTATACAGGAAAGCAAATTGTAATTATGCCAGTTTGTAAAGACTACTGGTTTGTGAGTGTTACTTGCACATATGCTTCCCCCTCCCTCTTGCTAGAAAGCAGTTTGGCTGACTTTGCTAAGGTTTTGATTTGCTGTAATAAAGATACATTTTATTTAACAAGAAGGCCCAATCCACAAACACTTCACCAGGCAAACAGGATAAACATGAAGTAGTTACAATGAAAAAAAAGAAGTTGTACTTGACAGAAATGAAGGAAATTAATTCTCAGTGAGCTGCTGAACTAAGATTCAGTGTGTAAGTCGCATTCCTTACTGCATAATACTCATCAAAACTGCCCCCCAGGGCAGTTCAAATGACAGAAGCAAGCATAAGATCTCTGTGACTTTCAGAGAAGCTTATTCTTTCAAGTCACATGGGTCCAGACCTGTTAATTTAGGCACTCAAATATGCCTGAAAGCTTGTCCCTACATATATAAAGTAATAAAAAATGAATTAAATAAACATACATTCATGCAGGATTTTGAAGAAGATATCACAGGCTGGCTGACAGGTAGCCTCAGTTGAAAATAACATGGTTAAAAATTCACATTTACAAGGAAGTGTGTGTGCGCGTGTACACAAATAATACACACACACTCCCAATTTTTTTGTTCTTCCTTTTAAACGAACAGTACACATTGAAAAATCATAATATCCTCCTTATTCATAGCCCAAACCCTAAAATTTTCAGAAATATGCCCAGACAGGCTCAAAACACCAAGGAACTTTCATGAGCTGTCCATTTCCTAGACATAACTATTTATAAAGCAAGAAGTAACTGGGGCTTGGGAGTGCATTTTACACCAGGAAAACTTTCTATCTGAACAAAAAGGTGCTGGCTGATGTCATTGCGAGGTCACTCTCAATAACCTTTGAAAGATCATGGTGACTGGGAGAGGTGCTTGAGGACTGCAGGAAAGCAAATGTCACTCCTATTTTCAAAAAGGGCAAGACAGAGGACCCAGGGAACGACCAGCTTCACCTCGATCCCTGGGAAGGTGGTGAAATAACTAATCATGGAAAACATTTCCAGGCACATGAAGGACAAGAAAGTTATCAGGAGTAATAAGCATGGCTTCACCAAGGGGAAGTTGTGCTTGACCAGCTCGATAACCTTCTTTGATGAAATGTCCAGCTTAGTAGATGAGGGCAGAGCAGTAGATAGTCTATCTTGATTTCAGGAAGGCTTTCAACACCATCTCCCATAAGATCTTCATAGAGAAGTTGATGAAGTATGGGCTGGATAAGCAGACAGTGAGGTGGACTGAAAACTGGCTGAACCACTGGACCCAACGGGTAGACATCAGTGGCACAAAGTCTGGTTGGAGGCTAGCAAATAGCAGTGTACCCCAGGGGTCAATACTGGGTCCAATTCTGTCCAACATCTTCGTTAATGATCTGGATTATGGCATAGAGTGCACCTTCAGCAAGTTTGCTGATGATACAGAAAGGGAAGGAGCTGCTGGTACACCTGAGGGTTGTGCTGCCATCCAGAGTAACCTCAACTGACTGGTGAAATGAGCAGCGTACTGGTGAAATGAGCAGCCAAGAACCTCATGAAGTTCAACAAGGGGAAGTGCAAAGTCCTGCACCTGGAGAGGAACAACCTCATATAACAATCAATATAGTCTGGGGGGTCATGCAACTGGGAAGCAGCTATGCAGAAAGGGACCTGGGCTCCTCGTGGACACCAAGCTGACCATGAGTCAGCAATGTGCCCTTGTGGCAAATAAGGCTAATGGTATCCTGGGCTGCATTAGAGAAAAAGTATTGCCAGCCGGTCGAGGGAGGTGACCCTTCCCCTCTGCTCAGCCTGGTGAGGTCATACCCGAAGTACTGCGTCCAGTTCTGGGCTCCTCAGTACAAAAGGGACATGAACATACTGGAGAGAGTCCAGCAAAGGGCCACAAAGATGACTGGAGCATCTCTCCTACAAGAAAAGGCTGAGAGAGTTGGGACTGTTCAGCCTGGAGAAGAGAAGGCTCAGGGGGATCTCATCCTTGTATACAAACACCTGAAGGGAGGGTGCAAGGAGGATGAAGCTAGGCTCTTTTCAGTGGTCTCCAGTGACAGGACCAGAGGTAATGGGCGCAAATTGAAACATAGGAGGTTCCCCCTGAACATCAGGGAACACTATTTCACTGTGAGGGTGACTGAGCACTGGCACAGGTTGCCCAAAGAGGTGGTGGGGTCTCCCTCCTTGGAGATACTAAAAAGCCATCTGGACATGGTCCTGGGCAACTAGCTCTAGGTGGCCCTGCTTGAGCAGGGGTTTGGACCAGATGACCTCCAGAGGTCCCTTCCAACCTTAACTATGCTGTGTTTCTGTGGTAGGATAACCACTACTCTCACTCTTCCCAAACTGATGCAAATTAGCTAGCTATATAAAAGTGCCAGTAAAAGATGCCAAGGCAAGCAGTACTCCTTTCCTAACAAGATGAATCCCCTTAGCAGACCATAATATCCAATAGTTTTTCCTTTTTTTCCTCATTTTCTCTTTCCTGTTATTTTTATTCTGCCATAAAATCATAAGGAAAACATGATTCATACAACAACAGATGGTGACAAAACCCCTCTCTCTACATAGAAATGTAGGTGATGTCAGTAGTCATTCATCTCTGCTTAAAAGGCTACATGCAGTGCTTCAGTGGAGTAAGGATGAGGATGCATTCCATATAAATTATTGACATTATGTAAGTCACAGCTATATACCTAATATATAAACCGAAGATAACTATAACCCAGGGACAAGATTTTCTAAAATAAGTAATGATTTTTCATGCCTATCCTGATAAAATTTAAATATGACCAGATATTCAAGATGCCAGGGGGGGGAAGAGGAGGATGTTTAAGATGTCTTTAAAATGTTCCACGTTGGAGAAAAAGAAAACATTAGGCATCAAATTTACAATATTCATTTAAAACACTTGGCAAATAGGCCACTGTCATGTCATTTTAGAAACACACAAAATCCAATTTTTCACTTACCAGACACCATTTTACCTTGGATAATTCAATTCCTGATTTTGGTAGATTTTGCTCCATGGAACATTCTGATTATTTATTACCACACTTAGTTCTTAATGATATTTGCATTTGATAGCACCACAGTGGCTTAATCAGGGAATGGGACTTTTCCTGAGAGGGCATTTTGGAAATAGTCATCGAATTCTTGTTCCTCACTCAAAACCAAACAGCCATACTCTTCAGCGCAGCTGTATTATCCCTAATAAATAGGCTTAGCCACAGCAAGGATCTGATTCCTATGCAGCGTAACTACAAGCTACTGGGACACAAACAGGCAGGAGTAACCATAAGTTATGAGTCTTTGTTATAAAGAGCTAGTATCAACATCTGAATTACCATTATATGAAGATGTGTTTGCTCACGCTTTGCCCTCTTAAGACTGTGGAATGTCATCCTAGAAACACTTAAATTAGTGGCAACTGCCTAGCAATCAAGTTGTGTGACCCTTTTGTTTCTTACAGAACTTCCCCTTTTGACTTTGAAAGAGCCCAGGGAAAGCCCAAAGCGTCTTTAATTCTGTACATTCTTATAACAACGTAATCTTAGTTTTAACTGTGTCCATAAATATCTTGAATTGTATGCAGAGCTAGTGCTAGCCCATAGTGAATTGCAAAAATATTACCATACTGAAACTTGCTTATCTTTAAAAAAAAAAAAAAAACAACAACCCCCCCAAAAACCACTATTTACACAGGAGAGAGAGAGTACCAACAAGCACTGAAACAAGAGAAGTGAGAAATAGGAACATATTAATAACTTCATTGAAAATTTAAAGTGCTGATCAAAAAATAGCATCTGTCTTTTTTGAGCTATAGATTCCTCATCAGAGACCAGAACTGCATCATACTTGATAATACGCAAGATACTCTTACATATTAGAAGACTCTTTTTGTTCTGAGGAATTTACAATCTTATCAAAGAAGGTAAAGAATGTGAGTGAAACTGAAAGAGACGTGAATTTATTTGCCCTCTCTCACACACTTCCCCTCTGAACAGTGCCCTGATTCCCAGTCACTGTTCTATAGAGATGGAAAGCACAGTGTTACTTATTGTAAGATATCTTTATAATATATTTTGTGATCTATACTACCTTTGACTGCTGATTAGATTGTGAAAAACAACCCATGAAAGTGGATGGATGAGAAGCCTAAAGCAACTATAATATGAATCACTGCTTTCTGCAATTTCACTAAAATGGTAACTAAGAGTAGATCATTCATTTGACTGCTGGAATAAGAATTGTTTCTCCCCACAGTGTATACAGAGAGAGCGAAATTAATTTCTGTATGTTTCATAAATATGTACTATATACAGTAGCATGAAAATAATCTGGTTAGGGGTTTCAACAAAAATGATTTGTACAAAGAGATCCCTAAAGCAAGGTACTTTAAACACCATGGCAAATATTTAACTACTTTGTCTTCATCAAAAAAGCCACAATACATCAAGTTAGTTAACCAGACTCGTGGAGTTTCAAGGCGAATCGTTAACTAAACCAGACACTTTCTGCCTGAACAGTACATCATGTACAGAAATAGCCAGTTCACCATCAGAAATGTTTCAGAAAAATATTATATTTACTCATCTTTTCTAAGACTGAATAGAGACTAACACAGATCTCATTGCCCATGCAGCACATCAAAGAAGTGGCCACTTGCTTTATTCTGCTGTCAGTGATGGCATACAAGGGACAGGCTTGGGGCAACTTCTAACCCCTGTTGGAAATTACTAACTATGCTGGAGATTAATCCAGATGATGGAAAGATAATCGTCTGTCTTCACACATCTGCATATTCGTCTGCACAGTGTCTCTCAAGATCAGACACCTTACTGACAAATGCCGTAATAATTTTTTTTTTGCCTTAACCTTTATCGCACTTTCACGCCTGATGAACTGCCTATGGCTAGTAGAAAGATTATTTCTATATAAGCAACTAGGCAGAACTGACTTATTTTGTGGGCATTTGTAATTTTTCATCAGAACCACCAGAATGCCCATGAATCTTAACAGCATAAAACCAGCTATTTTTGTATATGTCATTGGGGCATACAGATTATCAATGGAATCAACAACCATAGATTATTTTGATCATTAATAAAAGTCAAAATTAATATAAAAGACCAAAAAATTTCTAGCATTATCGTTTGTTCTGCCATCACAGCCAGTCAAAATTGACATTAAACTGGGCAGGAAAACAGTTACCAAAATACATACTCCTAAAATTTTCCAAATCCTTTTAAGACTCTTCAACAAGGAAAAATATAGTCAGCAATTCCAAATCAGTATTTCTTTAATTTCAGCCACACAGCAAACATTACTAAATATTGTTTGGCCTCTTATAACACCTTTACAGATATTAAACCAATTTGACTTTAATGAATGATTTTTTGTGGTCCTCAATATTTAGCTGCATATTTTCTCCACTTGTAAAATTTTCTTCTTATGTATGTGCCCAAATTTAATTACTGCTGAGATTTTCAGTGCAGCTTGGTGTATCTATTGGAATTCAATAGAAGTTAAGCATTTGAGCTCTGAAGTTCGTTTGGTAAACCTCAATCTAGAAACCTAAATTCAGGAACCAAAGTTTGGAAACTCTCATTATACTGTCCTGGTTTCAGCTGATACAGAGTTAATTTTCTTTCTAGTAGCTGGTATAGTGTTACGTCTTGGATTCAGTATGAGAAGAATGTTGATAACACTGATGTTTTCAGTTGTTGCCAAGTAATGTTTAGACTAAGTCAAGGATTTTCCAGCTTCTGATGCCCAGCCAGCAAGAAGGCTGGAGGGGCACAAGGAGTTGGGAGGGGACACAGCCAGGGCAGCTGACCCAAACTGGCCACAGGGGTATGCCATACCATGTGGCATCATGCCCAGTATAGAAACTGGGGGGAGTTGGCTGGGGGGGGCAGATAGCTGCTGAGGAGCTGACTGGGCATTGGTTGGCGAGTGGTGAGCAATTGCGTTGTGCATCACTTGCTGTGTATATTCTAATTCTTTACTGTAATTTTATCATTATTATAAGTATTTTCTTCCTTTCTGTCCTATTAAACTATCTTTATCTCAACCCACAAGTTTTACTTTTTTTCAATTCTCCCCCCCATCCCAGTAGGGGGGGGGAGTGAGCGAGCGGCTGCATGGTGCTTAGTTGCTGGCTGGGGTTAAACCACGACAATACTCTCTAAAGAAAAAGCATTCCACATTTGTAGACCTGTTGGCTGACTTTATTTTTTTTTATTTTTCCACCACCAAACAGGAGAGGCTTTCCAGCAAACAGCAAAATATAGATTTGTAGTAACAATGTAATCCTATGCCACATTGCAACAACTTGTGGTGACACCATACCTTAAACAAAGCACAGAGCCCATTTCCTTTCAGATTAAGTCAAAGCATTGGAGACAGTACAATCTATTGGCTTGGACTGAACAGATTTGGTGGATTCACTGGGAACAAAGTTCCTAAGCAAAGGAAAACAAAAAATTCTGTTTGATAATATTAAATTATACTAAATATCAGCACTAGATGTCTTTTTCTTCCCTTGATTCTGTGATGAAAAACAAGAGAATACCAGAAGTCATGCATAGCCAGTTACAGAGTATCAAAAGGCAGAATTACTAATTTTAAGACAGAATGACCTTTAAGATGTTTAGTGGCAAAGAACATACTTTAAAATTATACAGGTAGTGCTTACCAAATACAGCTTTACATTGTCTTCTGAATAAAGGCATGAAACTAGTTATGTAGACACATACACCCACATTCTTCCATCTCATGTTTAGTTTTCCTAAATAAAAGGTAAGCTTCTACTTCTAATTGCTGTAAACAAACAAACCAACCAAAAATAACCTTTAGTATCATGACTGTCTTATTCGGTGCTTGAATGCAATTGCACAAACTCACAAAGGTCCTTTCAGAAGAGTTCTGAGATCTCAATTGCCCTATTTCAATGGGTGGTAAATCAGATGACAAATCGTTGTTTTCATCAGAATATAAGAGAGGAGAGCAAATATCCTATTAAAGTTCAACAGTAGCCTTTCTCAAAGTGTAGAGGACTGAGAAGGAAGTAAAAGGATTGAGCGCAGGGCACAGAAGATACATTTATAGCAACCTCACACTCTAGCATCTGAATACCTTATGATCTATGATGATCTACCCTTAGAATATCCTTAAGAGAGAAAAATACCATGTTTCTGATTTTATCATGAACTGAATTTAAGTCATCTTAAAGTAAACACAATGCCCTTCACCACCTGCTTATCCTTTACTTGCCAGCTTTAACCTAAGTGGCAGAGGAGCAATGGGAAGTTGTTAAAGTATCATTCATGTCAAAGAAACCTCAGTCTGAAACTACTACTATAAATGGTCTTTTCAATCTTTAACTTTTTTATCCTAAAATCGACATTTAAAAAAAGTTGATACTTGTTATCCAGCACTCCTGTTTGAAGGAACAGGGTGTGCTGAGGAACAATCTGAAAAAAACTCTCAAGAAAATTCCTGAAATGGTGTACAATCCAACTTTGAATCTGGAACTTACCACTTTACCTATTAAAAAAAAAACAAAACAAAAGCTTTGTGGATATGTGGAACAGAAACTGAATACTGAGGTATACTAAACGAAGAGGATTCAAAGCATCAATGGTAGGACTTCCTGCCATAACACCTCATCACAGCACTGACAGATAATTCCAAAGCTGCTCTTAATTAAAAAGCTTCCTGAAAAGAAAGCCAAGATGTATTTGTATGGATAAAATTTTGATGTGGGGAACTCACTGTGCCAACAGCATACTCTAAATTACAACAATCGACTTCACAGGATGACCACTACGTTCTCACCACCTACAGAAATCAGATGCTTAGGTAAGAATTTAGATAATTCATTTTCAGTTACAAGTTTAAATGAAAAACAATCCTGTAACAGAGAATTTGAACTTTTATCCCCTTATCCTGTTTGTTTTGGAGGTTGATTCATACAAATGGTTTATATACATATACTATACTCTTTTTCTTCTGTCAACTAATGAATACTTAGCAGAGTAGTAAGATATGGGTCAGTTTACACAATCAAACTAATGCCTAAGAAATGGCAAAACAAACTTCCTAAGACTTATAAGCTCGTACTGGGTTTGTGTGGCAAGGTTTTGGTAGCGGGGGGAGAGGTTTACAGGGGTGGCTTCTGATGAGAAGCTGCTAGAAGCTTCCCCTATGTCTGACAGAGCCAATACCAGCCGGCTCTAAGATGGACCTGCTGCCGGCCAAGGCCGAGCCCATCAGTGATAGTGGTAGTGCCTCTGGGATAACAGATTTAAGAAGGGAAAAAAGCTGTGGGGCTCTCAGTAAAGGCAGTTGGAGAGAGGAGTGAGAACATATAAGAGAAACAACACTGCAGACACCAAGGTCAGTGAAGAAGGAGGGGGAGGAGGTGCTCCAGGTGCTGGAGCAGAGATTCCCCTGCAGCCCATGGGGAAGACCATGGTGAGGCAGGCTGACCCCCTGCAGCCCATGGAGGTCCACGGTGGAGCAGATATCCACCTGCAGCCCAGGGAGGACTCCATGCCGGAGCAGGTGAGTGCCTGAAGGAGGCTGTGACCCTGTGGGAAGCCCACACTGGAGCAGGCTCCTGGCAGGACCTGTGGCCCTGTGGAGAGAAGAGCCCATGCTGGAGCAGGTTTTCTGGCAGGGCTTGTGACCCCACAGGGGACCCATGCTGGAGCAGTTTGCTCCTGAAGACTGCAGCCCATGGGAAGGACCCACGTTGGAGAAGTTTATGGAGGACTGTCTCCCATGGGAGGGACCCCACGCTGGAGCAGGGGAAGAGTGTGATGAGTCCTGCCCCTGAGGAGGGTGAAGTGGCAGAAACAACGTGTGATGAACGGATCGTAACCCCCATTCCCTGTCCCCCTGTGCTGCTGAGGGGGGTAGGTAGAGAATCTGGGCACGAGGCTGTGCCCAGGAAGAAGGGAAGAGTAGAAGGAAGGTGTTTTAAGATTTGTTTTTTCTCATTAATCTACTCTGGTTTGATTGGCAATAAGTTAAGTTAATTTTCCCCAAGTCAAGTGTGTTTTCCCTGTGATGATAATTGGTTGAATGATCTCCCTGTCCTTATCTCGACCCATGAGCCTTTCATTATATTTTCTCTCCCCTGTCCAGCTGAGGCGGGGGGGGAGTGATAGAATGGCTTTGGTGGGCACCTGGTGCCCAGGCAGAGTCAACCCAACACAAAGCTACACAAGAAATACCTTTTTGGAGAGGAATGATTCCTACAAGGAGGTAAATCAGTGCTATCTATACCTCTTCTTCCCTGCTGCCCTCCATTGACCATGTTCTCCTTACATTGTTATCCAAACTCCATTTGTACAGCCTCAGAAATTATTGCAAATGAGTACAAGCCTTCACAAAGAGCCCACAGGAAGAACCTGGCTTGTACCCAGATGCGCATGTATATCAGTTGCAGGACACGCTCAAATTGAGAGAACCTAACTTCAATAGCTGACTTCTTGTACTGATGTGTCTGGTATAAATGACAGGAAAGTTGTGCTCAAAAATACATTTTTAAGTGACAATGAAGGAAAACAGCTCTTCAGTAACTGAAAAACGATTTCCACTAGGGCTCCATTTTAAAGTCCTTCACTTAAACAGTATTCTTCCACACACAAAGACCTTTGAGAGCTGAAATTTCACAGCTTGCTTTTTTTTTTTTTTTTTTACTTAAGGCAACAAACTTCATTCTTGGTTTTTGTGAATGCTGACTAGAAAGTCAACTATAATATGAATTTCAGTTTTAAATTAATCAGTGTTCTACTGTGATGATGTTGACTCTTTAAACTGAAAAAATGCATATCTCTACATTCATTGATTGAAAAAAATCTGAGTAATTCAGTATATGGAACAGTTTTCAAAATATATTAGACATATATTAAGTTGACAATAATGTTATGGCTCAGCTAATGCCTAATTAATGTTCCTTGCTAAAGAAATTTTAAAAGTTTGGTATGTACAGTGCAGAAGACTGATATTCTGGAGTTTAACACCACCACAGTTGTAGGGTAAAAGATTTTTTTTTTTCTTGCTATCATGCAGATTTAATAACCTCAAGAAAGCATGTTAGTTGGAATCCTCATTAAATACAATACAACATAAACTGGAGCTCTGGCATTTAACAAAATTTCATAGCCTTAGGGACCTAGTCTTGAACAGGGTTTTGAAATATGAATGAATTTGCAATTCTAACAACACTTAAGATGAGCTCAAGGTTAAAAACACCATTTTGACAGCCGACAACTGAAAAAATATGAAAAGGTTAAGCAAAACACTAATAAGCTGTCGTGGTTTAACCCCAGCCAGCAACTAAGCACCACGCAGCCGCTCACTCACTTCCTGCCCCCACCCAGTGGGATGGGGCAGAAAATCAGGAAAAGTAGTAAAACTCGTGGCTTGAGATAAGAACGGTTTAAGAGAACAGAAAAGAAGAAACTAATAATGATAACACTAATAAAATAACAACAGTAATAACAAATTATTAGAATATACAAGTGATACACAATGCAATTGCTGACCACCTGCTGACCGACGCCCAGTTAGTCCGCGAGGGGCAATCCTCCTCACCCCCATCCCCAGTCCCCCAGTGTCTATACTGGGCATGACATCACATGGTATGGAATACCCCTTTGGCCAGTTTGGGTCAGCTGCCCTGGCTGTGTCCCCTCCCAACTCCTTGTGCCCCTCCAGCCTTCTTGCTGGCTGGGCATCAGAAGCTGAAAAATCCTTGATTTAGTCTAAACATTACTTAGCAACAACTGAAAACATCCGTGTGTTATCAACATTCTTCTCATACTGAACCCAAGACATAACGCTGTACCAGGTACCAGAATGAAAATTAACTTTGTATCAGCTGAAACCAGGACATAGGCAGAAGCATAACACAAACCTATTTGAAAAGCTGTGTGATGCTTTTACCTACACAGGTCTTAATTATTATTGTACGAAGAATGTGCTAACAAAAATGAATGATAGAATATCAAATACTAGTATGAAAAATAAGTCCAAGACACATAATGTGACTGATTAAACATGTGGGGAACAGAAGTAGGAAGAAAATAGAGAAAGTATTTTATTTTTTTCCCCGTAAAGTTTTGAATGACCAAAGTTCCTAGAATAAAGACAGAAGTATTCTGAATAACTTGAAACAGTCAAATGGCACTAAAAAGAAAATTAAAACTAAGGAAAATGGATTTTCAATACCAAGAAAACTTCTACCATCTCAGAGGGAACTAAAAAAGGACAGGCAAGAATTCCTTACTGTACTCTGAGATGGGCCAAATCAAACTTCAAGAAATTTGGGGGTTTTCTTCCTCCTCAAATTATGAAAGGGGGAAGAAGAAGAATTCTCTCTTGGAAGTATATTTCAGGAAAGACTTAAACTATTCTAAGAGCATGCAAAAAGTTTATTACCTTGAAAGCATCTTTTAATAGAGTAAAAGCATTTAAAGAGCTGCCATCTCTCACATTTTGAAAGCATTCAAACACTTTATTCTTCCTCTATTTTTTTTCTTTCTACAAAAATGGAGATATTTATGTGTTCCAATATCTATTTCACTATATCAACATATTTTTCTTTCTAAGTGTCTTAAGGAACAATTTTGGCTGCTGAAATAATCACACTTTGTCTTCAGAAGAGTTCAGTTCATGGCTAGTGAATCTGCTATGCTTTTATCTTTCCCACAGTTCTCCCCTGAATTTTTCCGTCTCTTCAGTTTCAGCTGAGGCTTCATTTCCTGCTCTGACACTATTTTGCTGCCTTCAGTTGAGAAAAATCAAGTCCTTCTTATTATGAAGCAACTTCCCTTATTTTCCTGCCTTCCTTTACCTGTATTCTCCTGTCCATGAAGGAAAGATTTAGTTACTTCTGCCACATAAGAGCATACAGCCAGGAATATCAAGATTTCTGTGATTACAAAAAAGGGAAGATTATATTTGTATTTACCTGGATATGACTGTGGCGAATCAATATATCTTCTAAATGACAGATATCTGAGGCCTTAATTTTTAAATGCATCACAAAAAAGTGTGTATGAGCTTAAACCTGTTGTAGCAGTAGACTACTGTAATTCAAGAAGTTTCAACAGTTGTGATCTGAGAGGCAAGTTTCTACATTTTGCTCCTAAAGGAGGTCAAAACCTGTATAGGTCTGAACATGCACAGGCACACATTTGGGTTTTCTTCTGCAAATCACCTGTGCGCAAGGAACACGTGATTTTAGAATATAACATATCATGCCAGTTTCCAGATTTGTTCACAGTTAGAGCCCTCTTGAACTTGTAGAAAGGTTAGCTTGGGTCCTGGCAGCATCAGTCTCTTCTTCCTCTGCAGCATGTAGGTAGCTTCCATCAAATTAAAGAACAAGATTTTCAGAAGTGCCAGTGGTCAAAGCTCATATGATAAGGAAAGGTGCTGATGTATTTTTAAACCATTTTAATGCTTCTCTCAGTTCTTTATCATCCTGGAAATAGTGTGAAGCTTTCCCATTCAAAAATACGATTCAAAAATGGTATTTCAGAGAGAAGTATACTTATGATAGGACAAAACCTTCTTACCACATGGGAAGAGCATTCCATCTAATCATAAAGTGTGGCTGGTAAGTTCACTCCCCCTCATGATGTTTACCAAAAGCTTTCAAATTTCATTTCTTAATGTGTGTGAAAAGATCCACTATCCTTAAAAAATGGAGAGAAAAGAAGAGCCTAAGGGAAAAACTTACAATAATGTATTGCTTGTAATAAAGAGAAAAGACTATCTGTGACACAAGCCACCCATTTTTTTTTAATCTTTCCAAAGCTGGTGTAAATAACAATAACTAGAAAACAAAAGGCAAGTCACAGCATACAAAAATTTCCCATCTGATCTGAACTCTGAAAATTGTTAGTATTGATTTTGTAAGAAATCCAGCAGAAAATACCTGTTATGTTTTTGGGATAGAGATCAATACAGGTATCACAAATCACTTCAATAATTAGAAGTGAGAGTTTTTTCTTGGAATATTATTTATCCTCCTTAATGTAACACTTTCACACAATACATTTATCACACTATTACATTCAGAGAGATGGATAAAAGCACTTTATTCCAGCAAAACTTTTCTCACTTTATATTCCATCAGCCCACTACGATTGTATTGTTAGCCTGTTCCAGTTAGTGACAGCTTAAAGGGCACAGCAGTATTCTGACTGGTGAACACACAAAAAGCAAATTATTTAGTTGCTAATGGAGCTGTTCCAAACAGGACACAGAAATAAATACCTTTCATCTGCAACACAATGGGCAAAAATTGAAGATATCCAGTGACTCTTATTTGTATATTTAGGGTTTTCTTCATTTCCCCAAAGTAACTGACATGACTTACAGTTTTAAAACACACTTATGTCCCTTTGCTTATTGCAAGAACAACTTCTACATGTTGTGCAACAAAGCATCATACAGAGCTCTGAGCTAGAGAAACCTACAGAGCTCAGCACCATGCATACCTACTTATTCAGGTTTGAAAATATTAGTTGCATCCCTCCCTGCTCTCTAGCTAGTCCTCAGGTGCTTTGGAGCCAGTCACAGATTTCTGTGCTGAGCAACCCAGCACTGGTTGATTAGCATACCTAATATGAAAGCTTCTGCTTAGCCAATGAATTAATGTCTGCATTTAAGGAGGGAGGATTAACATGCCCACTATTACACATGAGGAACCAGACTTAAGAATGTTTGAATATTCAACCAAACCTATGTTTTTGTTGTAAATCTGTCCACAACTGAACTGCTTAAAACCATGGTGAAAGCCAGATATGCTATAGGCAATATCTAAAAATAAGAACTTAAATCCTTCCTAACAATGAAAAAGTAAAATAAATTTAAAAAAATTAATGTCCACTGTTTTGGAACTTTTCTACTTAGGACCAACAGTAACGACACCACCAATATACATTTAAGTTAAAAATAAAGCCAAATTTCATTTTCATTGAACAGTTTCTTTCTTCACCAAGCTGATGAGAATTTTCATCAGTGTGGAAAGATGCGTCCAGAGAACCTGGAACGGGTCTTTCCGTGACTGATTCCCCCACATTGACTCCACACCACTGCGCAGAGGATTAGCTCATCAGATTTAGACTTTCACTGGTCACCAGATGAGTGGCATACTAAATGACAGACTGCTCTTTCAATGTACTGAAAATCTAAGATAAATGCTTATCTTTAAGAAGTAAAAAGTAGTTATGAGTTAGGTTTTAGAAAGCTTCCATTTGAATCACTTAGTATTTACTTAAAAGATCAATACCACAAACTAGTGGGACCTAATAAAACTGAGAGTAGTTCAGACATAACCCTCTTAAGAAATCAAATTAAATTCTTCAAAATAACAGGCAAAATACCTAAGCTTTTAAGAAACAGAAACCACAGCAGTGCATGTATTATGGCTGCTTCTTTCTATCTGCTTATATCCAAAAAGCTCTGGTATAGGTATTAGGAATTCTCTGTGTTCTTAACCAGTAAAGACATTACATAAATGCCTTTGAAGAGCAAAACTTGCATGAGCTAGTCTTACTAGTAATTTCCAGTACTATAATTAATACATACCACTTCAAAAATTAAGGGAAAAATTAATTCTGGGGCTTTTAGGTTATCAGAAAATGTTCATTTGAAGGAGGTGCCATAACTTAGTTTATCTATGCACAGCAAAAAATTTATTACCAGAGAAAATGGATTCATATTCAGACAGATTCTTTTATCTGTTTCAGAAATTTGGACATCCAATACTTTTCAGACATTTTTATAAATATGTGTACATTTAAAAAACAAACAAACCAAACGTTCAGAACCACTCCACTATTCACTTCTTTAATTTTGAAAAGTCCAGAAAGAGTCATTATTTAACAAATCTCTAAGAGCTTATTCTTCCACTCACACAACTAGTACAAGCGCTAGTGAAAGAAGTTTAAACACAAAACTAGTGCTTGTGCAAAACTGAATGAAGAGAAGCATATAGGTACTGTGGAGTGTCACACCTTTTGCTGTTCACAAGTTGAGGGGTCAGAACTTTGACTATGGACTGGTAGATCAAAGTATAACAAAAATTATAGTATACAGTCCCAAAACAGTATCTTGAAGACCCAAGCCTTACATATTAATAAAAAAGAAATAATTGAGCGGTAATGAAAAATGTACTATAAAATTTCTGCATTTCCCTGCATAGTTTTCAAACTAGGTTGAGAGAAATGCTGTACCTAGACATTTGACATTGTGCTGCACAAAGAATAAATCCAAAGACCTTGAAGGCAAAGTGCCACAAGGAGAATTTTAGGCACTGCAGTTTTTTGGACAGATCATGCAACACACTGCTTATTTCAAGTGACTACTCCCCACTGCTGAGGCTGAGCAGCACCCTTGGAGAACAGTATTAACTCTAAC
>VYZV01027239.1:46550-61587 GCA_013401275.1 Pandion haliaetus | reverse complement strand
CTGACAGGAACCTCATGAAGTTCAACAAGGGTAAATGCAGAGTGCTGCACCTGGGGAAGAAAAACCCCATGCATAAATATATGCGGGGTTATCTGTGTTATAGGGGTAATACCATACAAGAGATTTGAAAATGTCTCCATCTCTTCATGAATCAGAGATACGAAACACTACGATGTTGTTATGATAAGTGTTTTGAAAATAATAAAAAACAATAATTTTCTAGGTCATGAGTATAAGAGTTGTTTAACTTCTATTGTGGCTTGCAAGCTTGGACGGACTCCTGAAGCATTTGGGCAAATTTTAAAGGAGGGCAGAAGGTGATGAAATCACAGACTGTAAGTTTGATATAAGAAAAGGAAATAATTTTTACCTTCCTAGGAAGAGAAAGTGTCCAACAAAGCCTTTCATAAACCTGACTGCATAATAGGATCACGTGCAAGAGTAACTACAACTGAGTTACTAAACATCAGTGTTCATCACTACATACTTAAAACTGAAACAGAATTAAACTTAATATATAAGGTCATTGTTCTGACTTCAGTAACTGATGTTTTAAAGAAAGTGAAGAAGTGAAGAACTCCAGTGAAAAAGGATTTAGACTATCATATATTAACAGACAATAGGAGGCAAATGAGGAATGTGGATTTTCACATAGCAGGAACTATCTAGTGCCCAATAATGTATTAAGAAGTCAACATTTCTAGTCATAGTCAGTCTAAACCTAGACTCTTAAAACATCATATCGAAGCAAAAAATGGGAATTTGTAAAAGAATCATGTTTTTTAATATCAATCTTTTTGTTTGAGCAACAAAAAAGTAATAATAACAATATTTAAATTATTTAGAATGATGTATATAAAATGTTTTAATAAAATTAATTTCTTTTAATAAAATGCAATTTGATGCATTGCCCTGGATAACAGTAGAGATTTACTCGTCCAAATGTTACATTGCTATAAATCACAACAGAGAACATGGATTAAATGCAAACAGATAATGGAAAAAAGTCCTGATACCTTCCTTCAGCTTCCTGCAGTATCCTGTCTGAAGTTTTTATTTCTGCATATAAGTCTTCCACAAAAAGGTAACTGGGATTAAAATTTGCTCCAGAACTAATTGCAGAATAGGGATGTTTTCAGAAAACACTGAGTCCAAACAGAATATGCTTTAACTATATGATAAATTCGAGAAGAGCAAATCTTGGAACTTTCAAAAACTAATGTTTCTCTTTAAAAGAGCAAATTATAATCTTTTTGTTTGAACCATTGGGCTTGACCCTGTTATTAATTGAGAAGGGAAGAGAGGAGAGAGAGTAAGACACTGTTGTTGATAATTCTGCTTTTCTGTTTCATATGGAGTACATATTGATAGGATGACCCACTGCCTACTTCAGTGCTTGTAAGCAAAAGATGGAGCAGCTTTATGTTATCCATGAAAACGATAAGCCTGTGTGACACTGCTGATTGATCTGCAGAAAGATGGCATAAGAAATATTTGAAGAAGATCAGCAAAAAAAGTTCTAAATTCTCAGAACCAAAAGAGATCTTAGAAGCTTTAGATTAGGATGCATCTCAGGCATGCCCTGGCTATCTAAAAGTTAGATGCCCAGTCCAAAATAGTTGATTAGGCTCTCTCAGGCATCTTCAGCTGTCCGTTCATCAAGATAGGTGGCAAAGATACACAGAATTGTGATTTGGAAATCTTGTCTTTCTCCATTGGCCATATAGGAAACCTAAGCATTTGGCATAGATTAGGAATTTGATTTTTCAATGAGTAAAGTTGGGTAGGATGCATCCTCCTGTTTGGATTCAGAATTATTAGAACTCTGTCTTTTAGGAGTGAAATATTTTTGAAACCTATGGAACTCAACTGTTTGTTTTTAAATTAAATAGAGAATTTTAATAGAAAATTATATTGGATTTAGAGCTATGCTATAGAATTTTCATCCTCAGATATTGTTCCCTAATTGATTTAGTCTGGAATAGGTACAAAACAGCCTGCAGCTTACCATCTTTTATTAGAATAAGCAGATCTGTTACACAGCTCAGTAATTTCCAATATAGCTATTTTAACACATTTTGTTATTTTCCAGTGTTTTCTTTTTATTTCTTCTTATGTTTTTAATATGACTCTAAAGAGGTTTTAAGATAGTATGTTCAATTGACTGCATTTTTTATTATTATATGTCTCCTGGTTACTTGATTTTTACTATTCTATGAGATCATCAGGCAAATTAGGCATTTGTCTTCCTTTGTCACTCAAACAGGCATTTTTAGTAGGATCTATTGCTCTCTTTTTCTTGGGATGTCTGTTAAAATTTCTTAATGCTGCACTGTACCAACTTTAGTCAGCTCAAAATGCTCTTTATGAAACTCAAGGAAGTTATGCAGCCACTTGGCTCCTCCGACTGCTTTTTAAGATGTGCTAATTTGCAGAAATGGGTTACTGGTTTCACTGCTAATGATGAGATCAGAATAAGTTGTTGCTGCTCTCACTGCAGTGAGTGACAGATACCCCCCTGCAAAGAGCAAGTTTGCATGAATTTTTTTCTGAAGAATCAAGCTGTTAGCTCTGCTGCTAAATGCCTATATCAGCAAAGAACTTTTAAAAACCAGAGTCTATTCTGTCTTTAATCCCTAGAATAGAGTACTTCCATCTATCAACAAGAAAAATACACTGTGTAAAACCTAGAGGTATCCTTGAAAGCACAAAAGATGTGGCTGTGGCTATTACTCTTGAATGAGTTTCAAATGTTTCTACATCAAGAAAAGTTGAAAGTATCAATTCTAGAGAACTTAAAAGGTTGCCTTAGTAAAGTATTTGTAGGAGACAATGCCCTCTTTCAGGTTAGCTGAAATGACAAGAGAAAGTAATTTACATTGAATTGACATGTATCTGCACAGGTACTAAAAGTATACCAAATAGTTTGTTATCAGCTGAGCTATCAAATCAGTAAAATGCTTTTCTGAGGATCTTAGGTTCTTAGAGCATTTTTTACTTTATTTCAGAACAACAGAAATATCTACAACAATAATGTGAGGTTGTTGCCCTTCACTTTTAGGTTACTTCTTTCAAGAAGCCTGGAATGTAAAGATGGCTGTTTATAGTTAATGTACAATATAAGGAAAATGCTTCACCAACCATACTGAAATTAGCCAAAAGAAAGAGGGGATGATAGGCAGGAGGACAATAGAGGAAGGATACAATAGAAGGATGACAACAGTCAAAGGAATAAGGACATGTAACATGGAGGAAAACCATTTCAGAGCAATAACCATGACAACTCTCATGGGCTGTGATCCCAAAAGCTATCACAGAATAAACTGCATTAATCATGGTCATTTACTGCTTGTTGAGCTCTGAAATTCTGCATGATTCTGTAGATAACACAGTTCATAATCACTCAGAAGAACATAGGGAACAATCTGTAAAACCATTTATTCTGAATGAACAGTGTTTCAGGACAGACAGACAATCATATAAAATTATCTCACTGACAATGGAGTGATGATTTTTCATTCTCACGTACCACAGAATCAAATCTACAGCTCATTATTAAAAAAAAAACAAAAACAACAACAACAAAACAACCAAAAAACAGAAGGAAAAGAAACTATGTTAAATTGTTGCAACTCATAGCAACTTTCATACTACTGGAGGGCTTGTCTACAAATAGATATTTCCTGACTTATCTATAATCTATGCTGCTATAGCTGTATTGGTTTAAGATCGGTAGGGACATTGTTTCAAAATAATAGTAATTTTATTTGCAATAATTACTCTAGAGTAATTGTTCTGGGACAATATAACTGTTTTGGCATACAGGATGTCCACATGGGACCTAAGACTGATAGAACTATGGCAGAATAATTAGTTCAGTATATCTATGCCAGGAAATACTTATGTGTATACAAGCCAGCATTGACAATAAATATATTCTTTTTATTTACATACCCTAGGTATTTTCTACTGGATGTTTATGTTGCACATAGTCTATCTTGTTCTTGTTTAGAGGACCACTATAAAATGGTCCACTTGAAGATCTGCAGCTATGGAATAGGGTCATCACCCTGGTAGCAGGTGGCGGGTTGGGAGCAAAGCACTCAAGCAGGCTGAGCCTGAGCCGCACCACAGCACCAGGAGGAAGGGGTGAGTGACAGCAGTGGGAGGCTGCTGCTGCAGGGGACAGAGGACACCCTCTGCCCACCTGGATTGCTGCTCTGGAAGGCTTCCTGCTTGCCAGGTGCTTGGACCTGGGATGTTGTAGAGAGGCTGCCGAGGCTTGTCCAGCCCTTGGACTATCACCCTTTGCTGCTTTTCCTCACAGGCACCAATGATACTGTCAGAGAGATGTGGAGCATATCTCAAGTGAGAATGCATGACTGGGGGTGAGGGTGAAGAGCATGGAGGCTGGACTCCCAGATGGTTTTCTTCTCAATCCTGCTGATGAAGGCTTAAGGAGTAGATGGATCCTGTGGATTAACAGCTGTTTGTGCTATTGGTATCAACAGCAAGGGTTTGACTTTTATGACCATTGGACCCTTTTTCAGGATCAAGAACTGTTAGGAAGAGACGGGATACAACTGACCAAGTGTGGCAAAAGCATCTTCACCAACATGCTGGCTAGCCTGCTGAGAACTTTAAAAATGATTGGGAAGGGAGATGACCCCCCCAATCAAGTAAGAAAGTGGTGGACAGTAATGGGAAGCAAAGGATGCAGGATGGTCATCACAGAAATCTGATCAGGTAGTTGACACAACTAGAGCTCTGCAGTGGATAGATACAGGCTCTTCAGAAAGGACAGGCCTTGATAGTGAGGAGGGGGAGCTGCCCTTTATATGAGAGAGCAGTGGGCATGCATGAAGATCTGCCTAAGGGTGGGTGATGTGTCAGCTGGGAGCTGGGGGTGGGGATTAGAGGGTAGACAAACACAGGTGATGTTGTGCTGGGTGTCTGCTACAGACCACCTGATCAGAAAGAAGACAGGGCCTTCTTCAGACAGCTGGAAGAAACTTCACATTTGCAGGTCCTAATGACGTTAACTACCTCAATATCTTCTGGAAGGGCAATACAACAGAGAAGAGGCACTCCAGGAAAATTTCCTGACATAGGTGATCAAGGAGATGACAAGGGGAGATGCTCTGCTGGACCTGATTCTTACAAACAAGAAAGGAGTGGAGGGGATGTGAAGGTTGGTGGCAGACCTGCATGGATCAGCAAGGAGCTCTTGACAAAACTCAGGCATAAGAAAAAAAAATGTACAAGAGGTGGAAGCAGTTACAGGACCTGAGAGGAATATAGGGACACCGTCTGAGCATGGAGGGATCAGGTTAGGAAAGCTAAAACCCATCTTGATTTGAATCTTGGGAATAATAATGTGAAGGGCAACAAGAAAGGCCTGCTGCTGAATGGGAGAGGGGACCTGGTAACAAAGGACAGAGAAAAGTCTGGGGTATTCAGTGTTTTCTTCATCTCAGTCCTTACTGGTAAGTCTGGCCTTCAGGAATTCCAAGTCCAAAAAACCAGTGGCAAACTCCAGAAGAAAGAAGACTTACCCTTGGTGGAGGAAGATCAGGCCAGAGAACACTTAAGCAAACTAGACATACAGAAGTCCATGGGGCCTGATGGGATGTGCCCATGAGTGCTGAGAAAGCTGGCTGATGCCATTGCAAGGCTACCCTTGATTAGCTTTGAAAATACTCTTTTTTGAAAATAACTTGATTATCTCTGAAAAGAACAGGGGACCATATGGTCAAGTTATCTACCAGCATCTTAAGTCCTTCTCTGCATTGCAGCTTTCCAGAGAGTTGGCCCCCTGCCTGTGCTGGTAGATAGGGTTATTTCTCCCCAGGTTCAGGACTTGGCATTCCCTTCTGTTGAACAACATGAGACTCCTGTCTTCCTATTTCTCCAGCCATTTGAAGTTTCTATGGATGGCATTAGAGCCACCTGGTTACATCCCTTTATGACCACCAGTCCAGCCAATTTTTGATCCGCCTCACTATTCAATTACCTAGTCGGTAACTCATCAGTTTGTCTATGTCAATGTTTCAGTGACATTGTTGCAAGTCTTACTGAAGACTGGACAAGCTGATGGAGGTAGTAAAGAAGACAGAGCCAGACCCTTCTCAGTAGTGCCCATTGAAAAGGCAGGTGGCAATGGGCACGAAGTGAAATACAGGAAATTGCATTTAAACATAAGAGAAAAATGTTTTACTGTGAGGGTGGTTGAAGGCTTGAACCTGGTTGTCCAGTGACACTGAAGTCTCCACACTTGCAGATGTTCAAAACCCAACCAGGCATAGCCCTGAGCAACCTGCTGCAGCTCATCCTCCCTTGAGGAGAGAGGTTGGACTAGATGATCTCCAGAAGTGCCTTCCAGTGTCAAATGTTCCGTGATCCTTTGATTCTGTAAAATACATAAATTACGGCACTGTTTGTTCTTACTGTGATTATCAGAATTAGTATTTGTGCACTCTTGCTTAGTCTTGGTGAGCTGCAGTACTCAAGAGCATTTTTCATTATTTTTCCTTATAGTGATATAGTTGTTCTGGGAAACATAAATTACAAGGCAGTAAAATTATTCAGCATCACTCAGTGATTTTAATGTGGTATCAGGGTTGTTATAATAATTTTTTATATTTGTTTTAAAGATTATAGAAAGAGCACACACAATGCAAAATTGTACATTTGATTGTCTAATACCCGCTCATGCACAGAAGAATCCCCACATCATCTGGGCATCACAAATGGATAATTTTTAATTTAATCTGCATATTTGTACGGATGAGCAAAATATACATTGTTGGGCCCTAAAATTTGATAATCATAACTCCAAATTACTTTAATTTCTGTAAATGAGAGATATAGCAAACTGTAGTGCCCCAAAATGCATACAGTCTTGATATGTAGTGATGATGTGACTCCTTACTCACCACAGGTCTCGTAAAACCTTCCTCTTGTTAACTGTTACCCTCTAGTACAAAGATTTGACAATGGTTGCAGCTAATAAAAAGGGCCAGTGACCTTTTAGGAACCTGCAACGGAAAAGTCAAAATTCAATTGGGAGGGTTTTTTTTCTTCAGCATCTCATAAAGAATGAATGTACTAAATGTCAAGATTTTAACTCAATAGGAATTTAAAATTCATTGTCAGTCATTCAAAGAATGACCTGTGAATAGCATCAGGCTAGACTAGGCTATAGGAAAGGAAACCACAGGTGCCCCTTGTCTTCACCTTATCTCTGGCAAATACCACTGAACAATTTAGTGAAGTATTTTAGATTCACATTTTGCAGACTGCAGTGGGTGGGCTTCCCTCTCTGCCATTATTGTCAAGTTTTTTTTGGTGGAAAGAGAAGCAAAGTGGTGGTCTATCTAAAATTTTTTTTCCTATAGCTTGCTACATAAAAGATAAAACACAAGACAAAACTTGTGTTCTTCTAAAATGAGTCCCAGTGACTGCATCACTCTGGAAAGGAAGATAATGTTGCCAAGAAAAATCCCTATCACACATGCTGATCATGGATTTGTGGTGGAGAGCTTGATGTTGGCTGGAAACTTCATCTTGGAGCTCTAGCAATTCTCTGTGCTTTTATAATTTCCCCTTCTGATATTGATCTTACCAAATATCATGAGGTGATGTTATGGCATTAATTAATAGAGCATTAATACCTGGCTTTTTTGTTTGTTGCAGACATGCATCCCTAGTAGAGGACGGATTCTACCACAGAGGAGAATTGTTAGTTTCTGAGATAGACTTTCAACTCCAGCTCTTACTGGCAAAATACGAATCCATGAAAGCCTCACAGCAATTTATATTGAGATTCTTACTTAGTAACTCTTGGTATTTAGAAGTACAGGTTGTGCGGCCTATTGAATTTAGGTTTTGGGCCCACATCCAGGAACTACTGGTTGCTTTTACTGATCCACTGTTTCGTACCTTGGGCGAGTTACCTTAACTTTTAGTACTTATAACACCAAGTGACCAGGATGATTAATTAATTAATGGGCTACATAATTAATGGCATAATACCATTTACTCCAAGGAATTACATCAGGGATTAATTTGGTCCAGTGTTTCTACAATACTTTGAAAATATTCTACTAAGTGCTAAGTATTAAGTGTGAAGTGAATACTAATATCTATGATTTGATATTCAGTCAAATAATAAAGCCGGTCATCCTCTGTATATTTTCTCTTGTAAATTTTTTAGTTTTACTGTGAAAAATAGGTTAAGGTTAGGAAAGAGGCTGATTTTGTTAAAGGGAGATGGCAACTACAAACGAAAAATGACAACTCATAGAAAATTGGACATACATGGTACGATAGTAAATGCAGGAAGAATGGTGCTCAAAAGGGGTTATCTTTCATACAGAACAGAGACAAAACATCAGAGAAGGAAGATTTATAAAACTAATTAAGGGATCAAAGTGTAAGTAGCAAGTACAGAAATGAAAGGGTGATGACAATGTAAGTGACGCTGATGAAAACAGGTAGCTAGAAAAAAGTAGTATGAGAATTAAGACAGTTCCTATAGTTGATAACGAGATTCTGTAAGGAATAAAGTTGTAAAGTACACTTAATTGGAAAGAAAGGGGGGGCGGGGTGTGTATGTTTAAGTATGTGACAGCAAGAGAGATTTATACCACCCAAANNNNAATAAATGTTAGTTGATGCTCTACCTCTACAAGGATTCAGAGTCCTTTTTCTCTCTTCTCTCAAACTTTTTTAAGTTGTTAATGCAAGACAGTTTCTGAAGAAACATGGTCAATGTAAGCCACTTACTGTTAAAAATCAATTTACTAAAGGGGACACTGGAACAAATCCAAAGCTGATTTGAAAATTAAAGGGGATATGGTAGTGGTAACAGTCGTACCCTACAAAACTGAAGTGTTTGAAGGGGAACAGTATTGATGCATTGATTGTTTGACCTGTATTGAAAAGGAAACATGAAAGTCAAAGCTCTGCTAGGTACAAACATTGATAACTAAAGAGGAGTCCTTGTAGTTGAAGTAAAAGCATGCCAGGGAACACTGTGTGCAACTCCACCTCCAGCTGCTGCTTCTCCTTGAACAGGTCAATAATGATAATACCTATCCCTTAGGAAACAGGGCCTAAGGTTTTCTATTTTTTTCCCCTGCTGCTTGGCCTTTTCGAAGTTGGAGCTTAAATCAGTGAAACAAGTGACTTAAAAAACCTCCAGCACTGAAGACAGACCACAATTGCTGTCCTTAAAATCTTTTCTTCACTGAGGCAATCATTTAAGAACAAATTGTCTAACCTTTCATCAGTCCAGGGCAGGTTATGACCATAGACAGTATTGGATCATATTGGCTATCAATAGAAATTGTGGTTGGCAGTATTCTGAAGCAGAACCTGAATACATGTATGCGTGTTACAGAAATATTAAAATAAGACATACAGGTGCATAGGTAGATGCACACACAGGGTTCAGCTAATCATACTGTCTCTAATACTGCACTTGATTTCAAGCAGAGCATGACACAGTAAACTCTTTGGGACACTTAGTATCACATGCTTTAACTAGTAAGTAATAAATCATTATGTATATATTGTGTTCTGCATCTTTCAACTGCCAGGAAAAAAAAAAATCCCTTTTATACAGCTTCAACAGCTTTACTGTCAGCTAAAACTGTTACAGTTCACTGCAAATTCCATTCTTGATGGTAAGTGTCTTGTGGTAGTATTAATGAGTAATTCCTTAGATAATACCTGGCTGCACCGTTGTGTTTTATACTTATTTCCCAAATTGTATAAGGCAAGGCGCGTGCACTGTAGATCTATTTTATTGCTATGCCATGCTCCGTGTACAAGCCTTGCATGGAATTCTTTGGTTGTATAAAAAGTGTCTTAGTAGATTTCCTAATCAGGATGCATTGCTCTAAGGATGCAATGCCAGCATGCACCTGGGTAATTATTGCAGGATTTCTCTAACACCTTCTTTCAGCACCATGCTTCTTACTCTGTTGATTTTAGGGAATAATTTCAAGCAAGCAAAGGCTTGAGACTGGCAGGACGGCCCTTCTTGAGGACCTGAATAATAATACAGTCCAGGGAGCTTGTCTCCATGATGAAAAACACCAAAGTCTATCCTCAGGTGTTGCAGAGGCTCACTGAGCTGGGAATCGAATTCATTGCAAAGCAGATAAAACAGTGGTGCTTGAGGCAGGATGAAACAAGATCTAAGAAAATAATCAGACCCCTAGAGCAAACAGACTTGGATGACATTTTCTGAACTGAACAAGGCTCTCCATTAAGTGATCATTCACAATCATATTTATTGACAGGATAAAAGTAGGAGGAAGCAGTTTGAGGACACATTGTTCTGGACCACGGGCTCCTGCTAACAAAGAGCCAGAAGGAATGGAGACAGAACTAAGGTGATACAGAGCACAGGACACAGAATTATATTCCTTTGTGCTGTGATTGTGCCTTGTTCCCCCACATATAACTGAAATATATGGTCGGTTGCACTGGATCCCTGGGCCTGGCATTAAAAGTCATTCTCACATTTATTTCTTTAAGATATAGCTACCACTGAAGACAAAAGTGTCTTAGCTTCTAATAGCAGCCAAGATATTTTACCCATTCATCACAGAAAATCTTCTATTTTACAGTCCCTAACTGTTTCTGTGGGTACCTTTTGACCTTTTCTGCATACCAGGATTCCAGTTGCCAATACAGTTGCCCATGTAAAAAAATGTTAGCTTGTCAAGCATGACAGATCTGAAAATGCCTGTGACAATGTAGGTGTATTTGGAACCATCAGTTCTTTCTCCACTAACAGTTCCCTCCCAGGTGGACACTGGCTGACTGCCACCAGGACAGGTTTCTCCTCCTGACATGGAATATGATCATACTAGACAAAATATTTTGTCAGCTTTTAAAGTTCTTAGTGTTTTGCCTCTCCTGGTGTGTCAACATTCCCATTTGTATTAAGGTTGCATATAGTCTAGAGTTCTTAAAATCTACTTTGTCCAGAAAGGGCTTCCCTGATAGTGTCTTTACTGAGTGTAAGTCAAGCTTTTTAGTTGGTTCCTGGCTTTTGCCTCAGTTTCCAGACTAACAACCTTTTTTCCCTTTATTTTTTTCTCTCTGCGAGTCTTCTGTCCATGTCTCTGATCTCACAGAGTTTCTGCAGTACGCAGAAGTTTCTCTACTCGTATGTGCTGGTTTTGGCTGGGATAGAGTTAATTTTCTTCATAGTAGCTAGTGTGGGCCTATGTTTTGGATTTGTGCTGACAATTCAGAGTTGTTTCAGTTATTACTGAGCAGTGCTTACACAGAGCCAAGGGCTTTTATGCTTCTCACCCCACCCCACCAGCGAGGAGGCTGGGGGGGCACAAGGAGTTGGGAGGGGACACAGCCAGGACAGCTGACCCCAACTGACCTAAGGGATATTCCAGACCATATGACATCATGTTCAGCATATAAACTAGAGGGGAAGTTGGGGGGGGCGGGGCTGCTGAGGGAAGGGCTGAGCATTGGTCAGTTGGTGGTGAGCAATTGTTTTCATTTGCATCACTTGTCTTTCTTGGGTTTTATTTCTCTCTCTTTGTTATTTTCCTTTTCATTACAACTTCTTCTTCTTCTTCTTCATATTATTATTATTATTGTTGTTGTTGTTGTTATGGGGTTTTTTGTTTGTTTGGGTTTAATTTCAATTATTAAACTGTTTTTATATCAACCCATGAGTTTTATCACTTTCACCTTTCCAATTCTCTCCCCCCATCCTGCTAGGGGGGGAGTGAGTGAGCGGCTGTGTGGTGCTTAGTTGCCAGCTGGGGTTAAACCACATTATACTCCAATCTGATTAGATGTAAGCCATCTATAAGCTGATGCCACAGGGCTACTTTAGCATGGTATCAAGCCTGCACATACCTTCCAGTTGCATACATTAGGACACACCGCTGTTCTTTTCTGGGTATGCAGTTCCATAGTTGACCTAACTTTTATATGGCCAGCTAGAAATACCTGCACAAAGACCTTGCATCTGTCCGTCCTCTTCATCAGTAAAATTTTCTAACCTGGGAGAAAAAGGCAGTCAATCCAAAGAATTGCTATGCAGTTGGAGACCCAGGAAAGAACGGGAAAAATATGCCTTTCTGCCTCATCAAGTTAAACACATATTACTTGGTATAGGCATCTTCTTCATGTTACAGTCTTGGTTTATCCAATAAAAATATCCATAAATAGGCTTACAGTTTTTCCAGTTTCTTGTTTCTTTGGTGAATAACAAAAATGTCAATAGCTTTGATATAGTCACTGGGAAGCAACAAACTCATTTGAAGCCTTTTGATACCTTGATGATATACATATCTGTCTCTACAGAACTTCAATTATGCATCATCAAAGTTGAGCAATACAATTGTAAAACAACTGTAATACATTTACATAATACATACTGAAAAAGCAAATTCATCCTAGGCATTTTTGGCCATGAGAAACAGCCTCTGTGGGTAGAGCAACAAAAATTGTAACAATAGTTAGTTTTTTATCTTTCATTACTCTCTCTCCTTTTTTGAGGGGACTTACTTCTTAATATTAGGAGAAGCTTCCTAAATAAAATTATAAAAAAATAGCTTGTCTTAAAAGCCCAGGTTCCCCTGACACTACCAGCACAGTCTCCCTTTATCTTCAATGAGATCAGTGGAAGAAAGAAAAAAGTCAAGAATCAACACATTGTCTTGGACAACTAATATCAGGCATTGGAACAGGGCTTGTGCATCACCCTTGGACAGCCTTAGGGGAGAACATTACAAAATTATAAAGCATTAAAACAGTCAGCAAACTGGCTAGCAGAGATGTGGCCTCCTCCTGTTACTGTGGAAAATACTACTTAAAACTGCAGAGATGAAAGACCTTTTAATCTATTGAGGGAAGAATAAGATTCAAGTGAAATGTTATAGAGAAACTTGCTATAATTCTGCAGATATTTAGCTCTGCTTATGGCATTAATACCATCAAAAGAACCCTTGGAAACTAAAGTGGAAATGGTAAGAAACTGACTTTAACAAAATAAATATTTAACTTATAGGGTGGCCAAATTATTACTTGTAGGTAGAATGTGACCCACATTCAGCAGCTCTGCAATGCAGCCTGCAGCACTTTTAAAACTTATTGGAAACACACAGCTTATAGACGACCACAAATCCCAGGACACACCACTCCTGAGAAAACAGATACTCTTCTTATCCTTCCCCTGGCTCAGAACCAGATTGATCAAGCTTGAGGCACTGTATGCTGAGAGCTGCAGGCCCTCGAAATTATCACTGCTCCCCACTTTTTAAAGTAGGTATTAGCTACTCTGAATAAATTGTAACTCTTTTGTAGATTTGCAGTACAAGGCCTTACAGGGATAGTGCTGCTTCACTCATGACGTAGCAAGCTATTTTCTTCAAGAATTTGCCTTACTGAACTTCTGGTTCAAACAAACCAAAGCAAAATAAAACAAAAAACAACCTCCAACCTAATTTCCACTTGCATAGCAATGTTACTCTCCAAGACCAGGAAAATACATTGATAACTAAGATACAGGCAATAGCATGACAGTGGAATTTTGACCAATGACAGTAGATATTAAATTAGTTTTGGCCAATTCCTTTCTCTTAGGAAAAATGCAAAGAAAAGAAAAAAAAAAAAAAAAAAGCCCTTCAGAACCCTAGCCTTGGTTACCTGAGGGTCCACTTCACCTGAGCAAGTGGAACATTAGGTCTAGACACACGAGCAACAAGGTGATCCCCTCATTCAACCTCCCAACTTTTTTCAGTTCCCAGTTCATAATTCTGGGATTTTCTAAATTGAAGATTACATGGAATGACAGAAATAGTCCTTTGGTACAAAAAAAGCCAACAATTTACATTTTAAGATATAAGCCAACCTTTAATTATTGAGTAGTAGTATAAAGTTTTACCTGGAGACAAGCTACCTCAGACCTTTCTGGTGCACCTGGCACCAACCTCTGTCACAGAAGGGACCCCAGTTCTACCTATCTGAGCAGGAGTATGAGGCTGTGATGACCAACTCTGTCATCTGAATACACTCTAGTCAGCCTAAGTAGCTGTAAAATTTCTATGGTATTTCCATTGAAATACTTCAACCCCAAAAGCTATATCCTTTGCCAAATGTATTTTTAAGGAGATTTTATGTACTGCAGTGGGCTCGGGCAGAAAGTGGTCAGTAGAGGAATTTATAGTGTGGGCTGCTTAGATATTTTAATCTTGCTTATGTAGTGTCTCTCTGGTAAAATAAAATTATACTTCTAAGATCCACCTAGGTAGCGAAAGAGCATGCAAAGGAGATGCAAAGAAAACCCCAAACCATCCTCTTATTTTACCAGTTTTATCTCCTCCAGTCTTGCTCCCTTCAGTTTTCTGATGCTTACTTCTGTTTGCTACTTTTTGTTTATCCTTATATTCCTTCTCTACGGTTTCTCAGTGTGTGAATATTTGAAATGCCCTCAAGGTACACATCCAGCGTTGTATATTCAATTCAATTTCATTATGTTTGTAGATTTTACTCCTGAAATAATAAACTCTGCAGCATGTGGTGAAACAGTAAACTTTGCACGCTTGTGGTGCATTCTGAAAACTCTAATGGTATTGTTACTGATGTACCTGTCTCAAACAGCTCAGGATTTTAAAACCACTCCAGCTTTGTTCTGTCCACTTTTTTTTTCCTTTTTGTATGATATATATTGACATGATATATAACAAAAGCTCTTGTTTCTGCATTTATACACTAAAACCACGTTTAACATTTTTTGTTGTAATAATACCACTAAATTATGATAGTATTAGTCATTTCATATTTATACTGCAGAAACAGCTTTTAAAGAGGGACTAAGAAAGTTATTGTTACTGCTGTTATTTCTAGTCTTCAGAAGCTCCCAGTGTGCATTATATAGTTTTCAAACATAAAATAGAAAGTCTTTATACTTATGTGGTCCCCGTTATCATGGAGTTTGATCACCTCATGAATGATGCATTTATCTTCACAATAGAGATACCTTTGA
>VYZV01027239.1:19913-38189 GCA_013401275.1 Pandion haliaetus | reverse complement strand
ATTTTTCATTCCCCCAGACTGCACTCTCCCTTTGTCCCTCAATTTTTTAATTAAACCCTAGAAAAATCTTCTTTCTCTTCACAGTGAAGGCAAGATTAACTCACTTAACTTTGGCTGCCTAAAAGGTAGGCATCGAGTCTAAGCTAGTCATTAAGGCTGTAGTCTACATTTGAGAAAGAGCGAGGGTGGCATGAAATTTCCTCTGGGAGTGCCTGCTTATTTCCTCCACTGACTACATATGGTGCTGCTCACTCACCTTCAGAGAAGGTAACATTAGGTGCAGTGGGTCCTTTCCTTGGATGCCTTTTCTAGGCTGCTTCAGATGACTTCACACCACCAATTTCTGTGGAATGAATCCTGATTCATGTCTGATTGACAATACTTAATTGAAGGGGTTTGAGTCTCTGGCGATGTAAAGTTGCTTAATTTTTAGTATTCATATTCCAGCAGTATTTGGAGAATGTCTTGTATGTGCTGTGAAAAATCAGGGTAGCTGTGGTTAGTGCGTTGTTCAGCCTAAAATCTTAGATACAACCTGAAAAAAAATAGTTGCTTGCATTTTTTAAACTATTACATAAATTCTTCCTTTTTAGGTAAACAGTGTGGAAGAGATACTTTTAAAGATGTTTGCTGCTAGATATTTGCATAAAAACAAATATACAGTGGAACAGAATAAAATTTATATTTTATAGAGATATTCTGCCAAATTGGGTAAATAAGGCAGGGGCCATCTTTGTTTTGTGTTTGAATTGTGCCTTATGTACCATTTGTTGTGTTTGACCTTTGCCTGGGACTCATAGGTGCTGCCTTAGTGTGAATCTCCTTAAGACTCTTGTCAGCTCTTCTGGTCAGTGACTCATAAAATCAAATTACAGTAACACATATTTGGAAACACACTCCCTTAACAAAAAAGCCATAGCCTCTTGTATCCCATTTTTAAACAAAAGTTTCAGCTCTGAAGAAATGCTATATCCTAAAGATGTTCTAAATCATGGCAACAATGTGGAATTTACAGGTTGTATAAGATGATTTTGTTTGTGGGTTTTTTTTATAGGTTTCTCAAGGTTAATTTTCAAGCCTGTGTGAAAAATCAGCAAGCATTAAAGCAGCTCCATGCAAAGATTTAATAGTAGTAAAAGAAATTTAGAAACATGGTTGTTAGACATCATGAATAAACATATTTAGGAGTATCTGAGCTAACATAGCCAGTGACAGCACCTTGCCTTTGGCTTACAGTCTGTGGTTCTAAGTTGGAAAGTTGAACAAATTTTTTTGGACAGAGTGTTTTTCTCAGAAAAAATACAGAATAGTAATTTTCAAAATAATATTTCTTTATTTTCATTTGACTGGGCTGTTTATTTCCAGAACATGTTTAAGAATACGAAAATCCAAAACATTGATTGTTTCTAAATATTCTTCTTTTTTGAATTTTCATTCAGTTATTAAAATAACCATATACACGTTTATGAATGGGATATAAAAGTGGATCTTATAGGAATAAAATACTTATTTTAGCCTGAAACCCTTCTTTTCTTTGTAATCTGCTTTTAAATTTTGGGGGTTTGGCCTAATTAAATGACAATGAATATTTGATATTCCTCAACTTTGTAAAACCGTTTAAGGTCAAAATATGCCCATTATTCACTTAGAATTAATTCTTATGATACCTTAAGAGGAGGGAAATCAGGCAGTGTCCAGTTAGTGTCCTTGTTGTGAGATGTGACTCATTGAGTGTTTGCAAAGAGATGCAAAAGAAATGTTTCTCCTGCCCTTACCAATCCCTGAACCAAATTCATTTTACCTAACAAATCCTTGTATAAGTTACATTAATATACCTTGAATGCATAGTTCTGTCGTGAGCTATACTAGATGATACAGTGGGCACTGACTCATATGCATAAACTAATTTCTTTAGTTCTTATGAAATCCATCTTTCTCCCTAGGCAAAACATAAATCCTTTCATAGATCTTCTGAGGTCTGTGTATGGATTAATGCATTCAGTTCTGTCACACAAGGTGCATCATGTGCTGTATTACTAAATAAGAGTAAGATCTCCTGGTTAAATATGACAAAGAATGTTTGGTTTCCTTTTTTGTCATGCTAACAAGGAAATAATTTAGTTAAATGGAAACGATAAATCAAAAGTTGCCTCCATTCCTTCTCTCTGTGGTGATGATGATGATGATGATGATGATGACAATGACGACTATTGCTTTTCTCATTATTATTATTTGTATCATCGTGATACTGAGAGAACATAAGATAGAAGCTTACTAACTGGGAGTCCGTGAAAAGTGTAACTGGAGGCTAGACAGTTCATTGTCCTTGATATTATTGTCCTATGGGCCTAAATAATGCAGGGAGGTGGATGGTTTTTCCCCAACAGGGAAGAAAAATAAATATCTTGTTCTCTGTACTTATTACTGTTGTCTTATGTAGACATTATGTAGAAATCCCCACAGGTTGGATAGCAATGAAACTAGAAACTAGAGAAGAAAAAGACTTAGTCCCATCTGAGCAATGCTCTCTGTGACAGGCAAAAAAGAAATACAGGTGGAAAAATTGGAAGCCATTTTTGATCTCTTTGGTAGAAGAAGAACCAAACCATATATTTACTGAGCTGGAGTAGGAGCCAAGTCATAGATGACGAAGAACTGTTTCTCATAATAGTTTCTTTATAGCTGTAAGAAACTATTTTCTTCTATGCTGTAGCAAACAACAAGGGCATCAGATATTTTATATTTATCCTAGAATGTCTGTTCAAGGCAAAAAAATCTTATTTAATTTACTTTTCAGCTGGGAAAAAAAAGGAGGAAAATGTGTATTGCTAGTAGTGTTACAAAATGCAACTAAATTAATCAATGTAACTACCTAGGAAAGACACAATTTCAGATCCCCTTGAACAAAAATTACTGCAGAAACATTGGTGTCTTGGTAGTATTTTAATCTACAAGTAGTTAGAGCTAGGTTTATACCTTTCTGACTGTTCTCCTGATAAATCCTTGAACATTGCTGCCAGGAGAGTTTCTCCACTGCTGGGATACTCTCTGAAGAAGTATTTTCTGTTTTGAAAATTCATACAGTGTCCTGTAAGTTCCCAAGAATTCTTGAAATTTGCAAATGAAAAGGGCTGTAAAGTTCAGAGCGTGCATTTCAGACAATTATGTACTTAGCATGCAGGGTATATTATGTTTTCTTTCATATTTTGGGCCTTTTGAAATGTTCCCTCAGTAGTAGATTATATCATCTGATGGGCAATTTACATACATGTCTTGCCTGTCAAATCACTTCCTTTAACTATAGACTTGGTTGTGAGTAAGTAATGAATAATAGATGTAACGCCATTCAAAATCTGTCATGACGTACTGATGCTCTCACTTAAATCCTACTGATCCTGGTGCCTCTCCCTGACTCACAGCTTCTGTTTTGCTGCAAAAATACATCATTTAAATAAGGGGAAGAAGGCAACAGGAAGTGTCTTGCATAATTCCTTGCTTCATCCCTTTCAACTGCTTGCTACGGCTAAGTTCTGCTGTAAAAGTTACCATTTTGTTGGTTACTAAAATATTACATTATCTTTCCAGAGGCACAGTGTTAGCTATCATGTTTCTGCACATTTCTGTTCTATTCTGAGACATGTCCACATTATGGAAGCACTTATAGCTTCTGCTAAGGGCTTCAGGACATAAAAGATGTATTCTGTGACCTCCAGTGTGCAGATGTAAAGATGCATGGGCTTTACCATGAAAGAGTACTGCGTGGGAGGTAAGCAAGCCACTTTCACAGGGGGTATTCAGCGCAGCAGACTCTCACACCAAAGCCTGCTGTGGTGGCTAGTGCAAAGCAAGCAGACAGGGACACAGCCTTCCTACACTCTTTTTCCACCCACCTTTTTTGACTAGCTAGGCCTAAGGACCAAGAATGGTTTGTGATTATTTAACAGGCAGGAACCAACAAAAAGATAAAACAAAAAGACTTGTTTCTGTTTCTTCCCTTACTTTCTGCCTACACCAAACTACTAATCAATCTTGCCTTTTTTGCTGTTTTTTTTAGTCTCTCTCTTCCCCCCCACTTCTTCACTGAAAATGTAATAAGCTTACTGTTCTGGCCCTACAGCATTATCATTTCACTAGTTTCACTAAGTGTCAAAAAACCCGATTTTGCATATATCAGCAAAACCTCAAAGTATGTCTTCCCTGTCTGTTTAAGACACAGGAAAAATAATAGGGTCAGGTTGCACACTTTCTCTCTATCTTCTGCAGTTCATGCTGAAGAGGATTCTCTTCCCCTATTTAACACTATAGAGTAATTCTGCTATATCATGAAATTTTTACTGAGTCTGAGTTTTCTGGGCAGAANTTTTTTTTTTTTTTTTTTTTTTTTTGTGGCAACTCCTTTGGCATTTTAACGTGTATGTGATCTTCCTCTCCTTATGTTCTTTTTCTTCCAGTCTCTCCTTGCTGCCCCACCACCTGCCATCCTGACCCATCCCTTTACCACCTACAGTCTATCACCTACAGCCACCATACAGTGGCAGCTGCTTGCCACTCTTCTCAAAGTAAGAAAAGTTAACCAGAAATTAGCATCTCCTTGTTCTTACATTATAAATCCAGCATCACTTAAAATAACATTCATAATTATATATCCCCTGATATTTATCTCTTGATCCCTTTACTCCAATTTGCATCCTGTCCTTGTGACAGTGTATGCTTTGATCACAGGGAAAATTTTGATTGAAAGCATGCACTTCAGCAAGCTTAGCTGAAGTTCGTTTAAAACCAAAGATGTTCAGGATCCCTCCTGGGAAGCCCGGGACCTCACTGGATTCTGGCAACCTTGATTCCTGGTCCCACCCTCTGTACTGTGGTACACAGATTTGCACACAAAAGCTAACTGCAGAAGTCATGCTGGCAGAGAAATAAACTTCCCAGTTTCCCCTTCACCGTTCTAAATGAAAGCTCTGTTTTCCTTAGCCTGAAGTGTCTTTGGCTCCTCATTCAAGCTAGGAGACTCAAAACTATGCTTGAATAGCGGCACCTTTAGCGCAGACTGCTTTGGGAACCACTAAACCAATTTCCCCTGCCCTTGATTGGTCTCTTGAGGAGCACAGCATGTTCCCAGCCATTTTCAGATGCCAAAACTGTCATGACAAAGGCAATTAATATGGTAACAAGAGAGTTAGCATCCAAAACACTGTTTCCTGAGGGGCTTGTCACATAAGCTGCGGAAAACATTAGAAACAGTTACAATCTGCATTTCTTTCCCCAAATGCAAATTTCTACGAACCCTTGTAATTGCCCACATCTTGTATACTTGCAGTCAGGCAAAGATCAAAAGCCTGACTGAGTCAGATGCAGAATATATTACTCTTCATAGTAACTCATACCAGTAAAGGCTGCCTTGGTGAAGGAATAAAGGCAATGAGCAAATCAATCTGGCAATGGAAAAACATGTATCTCCTAAATGAGTATCTTATGTATATGTTACTGGGAGATGTGTAGCCAAACTGGATGTCCACACACAGTTCAAACATAATCAAGGAGTCTGTGATTATTGTATCGTGTGACTGGTGGCTTTTTTATTAGACTGTGGTGTAAATAAATTGTTAAATATATTGGATCAGCTTCTCAGCTGTGCCCATATACACTGGACACAGGTGGTAAGACAGAAAGGGCCTATTATTATTTAGCGGTCCTGGGGCTGATTCCAGACCTAATTTTGTGAGTCTAATCCCAAAGGGACATTATGTTCAAAGGGTTCACTGTAACACAGCAGCATTATGAACCATACCACTATAATCCAATCAGTATTGCAAAAGAAATGGCATATTTCCATTTCATATTACCTTTCCTCAAGAGAATCTTCATCTGCTTTGTTAAATTGACTTTATAGCCCATTTATGCTACTAAAGAAGCACAAAGAGTGAGATCAAGAATCTGGCCCATTTCTGTGTCTAACTTAATTTTGTACCTTAATGAAAACATAATAATATAAGTAATATTTATTTTCATGGTGTGGGATAAAATAGATTTACCTATAAATCCACATAGGTCTCAGAGGCTTTAACAATTAGGAAAGTTTTAAAATGCATATATATGTATTTATCACTCCTTTCTTGGGCTAAAGTGGAACTACTCTGGCCCCTTGGGTAAGTCTGCAATTATGCAGCCTTAGAACATTGATGTCTGAAGCTTTTCCAGACTACCATTAAATCTTTCTATGAAAAAAGTGGATTATATATATAATAGAATCTAACACTTCCTGTCTTTCTGCTCCAGAAAAAGTGGAAACCAGATATTATTTCAAATTATCTTTTAGTCCTGCTTATTTGTGATTCTCCCATTCTGAACATTACAGAAAACTCCACGCCCTCCCTCAAAAGCTGCTAAGCTTCTGTGTAGGTTACTGCCCAGGTTTCACATTTTCAAAAGAAGGACATTTTAATGACCAATAGGAGGATGAAGGAGCTTGTTTTCAAAAGCTCTATGGAGACAGAGAGATGGTAACAGAAATATTGACTCAAAATTATGCCACTCAAAAAGTGGTATTTTTAATACCAGTACTTGCAGTGAAAGACCAAAAAGAGCACAGTAAATTGTTGATGCAAATTTTTGGGCCAGTGAAACACTGAGAATACCATTCTGAAATTGGTACTGTCGCTCATTGTCTTCCAAAAGCAGCTAGAGATTCTTCCTGATCAAAACATGTTAGTGTCTTAGAGGCTATGAGATAGCAACTTTTCCTATGGTCTGACCATTGCTGACACTTGCGTCGCTCTGAATGACGCTATGAACTCATGTAACTTTTCTGATTCATGTTGCCAGGTTCAAAACCTAGTAGTGTTCCTTTGTTACAAATAGAAAAGATGGACCTCTGCCCCACATCAGAAGTATTTGAAACCAAAGGTACCTCCTGTACACCGCAGTTGCAACCTACAAAGTTTGGATTCATCTCACTTAATTGGGACATTTATTTCATGAAACTGAAAGCTGTGGACTCTGTAATGGGTCAGTAGGAAAAGAATAAGCTGTATCTGCATTATAAGACTCGGGTGTAAGACCTTCTTGTGCTGTAGACATATGCTGGTTTTTCCTTTGTAAACGGTATGTTCAGTCATGTACAGGTTTCATGGAGATGAAGCACAAGCTTATACCAGAAATAGTAGCTATGGTATATTCCATGAGTACTTGATCTGGGCAAACAATAGGGCAGGATGGCAGAGGGTACCATGGTACCTCCTGACAGGTATAGCTGCACTCATGGATACCTTCAGGAGGTATCCATTCAGCCCATGCAGGATTTTAGCTGCCTTCTGGAGTTTCCTGTCACTCTAGTATTATACTGGTCCAGTGGTATATTGGGCACTTAAGCAAAACCTTTGCCAACAAGCGTACATGGACCTTGCAATTTAAAAGTCCCTTTCTCCTATCACTTTTCTGATCTAAATCCCAGTGCTGTACGGTATAAGACTGAGCTTTTGATTGAGGAACATTAAATTCTTTGTTTGTGTGCGAAGGGTGACAGCAATCTATGACTCTCAACCAATAATTAATGGATTTTACTGAAATGGTTATGTAGCAATGTTGTTCATGTAAATGGTATTGGCTAATTCTTTTTTTTTTCCCTCCAGTTAATTAAGAAACACAGCTCCTTCATCTTTTTATGCAAAATCAGAGCCATGAATGCTTATGATCGTATTTCAGAACACAAGGAGCAATCCATTAGCTTTGATCTGCTTTTATAACCTTATCAGCACACTGTCGCCTCCAAGTTCTAGCAGTTTCCAAGTGCCCGGTCAGCAGAGAACTGACAAGGCAGGGGAAACATAGCAGTCTTCAGGTTCCCATTGAACTGAATGCTATTCCATCTCTGTTCCTCTCCCAAAATGGCCAGGCACAGCATCCCAGCAGCTGAGACACATCCCTTGCTGCACCAGTATTGACCAGAGGCTGATTTTGGACGAGGAGGGGCATGGTTAGCAAAGCCCCTCTTGAGTGTCATCTGGGACTCCCAACTGAGAAGTTACATATATAAACCTATATGCAACAGAATTAAAATGCGTATACGGCATTTCCTGATGCATAGTCAGCAAGATAACTTACTACAGACACTAACGTTGAGTCATAACATCACCTTCTCTTTCCAGAAGACTAGACTGAGAAAGCTAGAATGGAAGTACAGCCAAACTTACTATTCCCACAGATGTACAGGGCTCTTTTACCTCAGTTTGTGTTCCACAGGTGTGTAACCAGTTCTCCCATTATATCTCACAGCAAGATTTAACTCATCAAACATAAATATTTACAAGGCAGACATTTACATCTGATCTAGTCACTGTGGACTACCTTTATAGTCAATAGTGAAAAGAAGACAGCCTGAAAGGGTGATTGATTCTATCCTAAAGTAGCTATCTGGAATAGGGCAGATGAATTGCATCCTAAAACTGCTTATTTCTCTCCATTGACTATAAAGGGAGTATACAGTGATTAACTTGGATGTAGATGTCTGAAGTTAAGTGAGATGAATACCATCCTAAGTGACTTGTAGAGTTTTCCTCACCAATCTTTCTGTCGTGAGAGGATCTGTGCTTGGTTTATGTCATCAGTGCAGAGCAGAATCAAAATTAGACACATCAGAGATAAATGGATACCAGGATCCATGTCACAAACAAGCAACAACAAGTACTCCTTGCTTTTCTGACTGGATGGTGATATTTCGGTATACTTTTCTAGTATGAAAGATGTTCAGTCTCTGTGAATATTCAATACAAAATAATAACTGCCTCTAGAACAGTATAAGTCCAATGAGAAAGTCTGTCGAGTAACTGGTACTTTAATTACTCTTTGTGCTAGAAAACAAGCTTTGAATTACACAATTATATTAACTGGTTATCCATCAAAAAGATAAAAGAGTGTACAAAAAATGCATTATTTTTAATACAAACTGTTACTTTCATTCAATCACTTGTCAGGTATTAAGTTCACGCAGAGTCAAGAGAAAACAGAGGAAGAGCAATACTTCTTCTAAGACACCACATATTTTCTTCATAATATGATTAGGACTGAAATGAGGAAGTCCACGTGCATGTTTTCAACTTCTAAAACTCAGGTCTTAAAAAAAATTATTTAAAAATGGTAACTGAATATTAACACACGTTTCCCAGGTATGTTGTTCTTTGTTGCTTGTAGGCAGTCAGAAAATACTAAATACTTCTGAATTTAGTAAGGAATTAGTGTTTGGTAACTACAGTAAATGTATTTACTTTGTGAAGGGCTATTGAGGAAAGGAATTTCCTTAGTCAACATGAGTTGAGTTACATAATAGGATATTATAAAGGTATTCTTGGTTTATGGTCACAAGTGAAGCCCTGACCAAAAAATAGACAAACCACTATTTAAAATTTCCTTTTTTTTAAGTTGCTAGTGCTTAACATTAACAGATTGCAGCATTTTGGGTTTCACACCCTTTTAGAAGCTGCTCTAAGTGGTGATAGCAAACATAGGCTAAGACTGTGATAAAATGTAGATTTACCATACAGTACTGAACCTTACATTCTTGCCCTAAATACTGAAATTCTCCTATCAACTTTTAGAATGAAGCATGACTATTAGAAATTTAGAATTAAAAAGCTAGACGTGCAGAGTCAGGCATAGTGGCTCAGAAGTGAGGGAGAAAGAATCAGGAATCAGACATAATAAATCATGCACTATATTTACTTTGCAGAATGCAGGTACAGGATTGATGGTTCTCCAATGCTGTTGCATACGCTGCTGACACATTAACTGATGCTGTGACTTTGCATGCTCGTATTCAGAAGGAATGACTTGCTGCCAGTGGCTAAGGAAAAACCTGTAAAAAATACTTGTGCATATTAGATTGCTGCAACATTATACACAATGCAAAGGACTCTTATCCTTGACAAATAGCAAAGACATAGATGGTGTGCTGGTGAGATGTCAAAGACCACTTCTGTGCATGATGTAGTAAAATCTGCAGGCAAAGCATGTGCGCAGCAAGGCTCTGGGATTGCTGATACTCTGTCTAGACACCCTCACAGTGTAACTAAAGCAGGAACATTGCAGCTATTTGAAGAAGCTGAAATTTAGGAAAGACTCTGCAAACCTTAAACCAATGTCTGATTCGTAGCTGCACCTCAGACAGGCAAAATCCAAGGCTCCTGTTCCTTTTAGAGTGTCACAAAATGATCAAGCTGCTCTAGAAGCATACCCAACAGTCACCAGACTTTCTTTTTCAAGAGAAGACTAATTACATTTTACGAGGAAATTTTATTCCATTGAAAAAAAGATCATTTTACCAGGAAAAGTGCAAAAAACTACACTTTGGAGACTTTATTAGGGTTATTTGTGGAGTAGTACATGTCATATGAATGTTTGTCCAGTGACAGAGAAAAACATGACTAGTATTATGTTTTGTCAAGAAACTGACTTAAAAAAAGATCATTATTCATTACATATATGCCAAACCAGCTCTAGGAAATTTAGCACGTATGGACAACCAAGTGACAATGGCAGAAGTACTAGGATAAAGCTGACCAGTTTTCAAATATATATCTTCCTGACTTTTCTAGTTTGAGCTATTTAAATCACATGTTGAATATATATTTGTGGTTGAAAAAAATCAGATTAACTTGTCATAGCCAGTAGCCTACAATTTGTCATTTCATGGCTGTTAGGACAATTACACCTTCCAAATTACTAGCTGCCAAAACTGTCCTTAAGATAATGGCAAAGGGTAGTGAGCTATGTGCACAGCATATCTTTGAACAAGAGGGTAAATTTCTAACTTTGCTCCATAATACATACACAAATCAATGCTGTTAAGCATAGTCAAGAACAGCTGATTTTTGTGTGAAATCAGAAGTCCTAAATTTGGTGATAAAGGGTAAACTCCAGATTAGTAATCAGAAAGTCAATCTTTCTGAAAATTAAAAAAAAAAAGTATAAAAGCAGGAAAATTATATGATGCAAAGTATGGACAATATTCTACTGAAGACAAAGGTGGAATTATTTGGTCTTTCCTTGTTAAGTAAAAGATGTTCAAAACAGTTATACCTCAAGTCATAAAGCAGGGAATGGTACTCAACAATTCAGCCTTCCTGATTTTGTTTCTCACAGGAGCAATCAATTCAAGAAAGCAGTGTTTTCATGTTGTCAAGATCCATGGTGTTAACAATAGCTTACCCTTATTCAAGCCTCTTGATGAAAATCTTGGGAAGAATTCATTGTAAGTGTTGGAGTACACTTGAGAAATCTGATTATTGTAGAGACTGATAGTTACATTATATATATATCCAACACAAATGATGCTGCATAACCTCCAATTTGCTCCTGAGATAATGGATGGCTTACCATAACCAGCTCCAATGCAACGTGTCAGGCTCTGTGAAGACAGAGGCAAAGATAGATGCCCTCTTGATTTTTAGTCTCTATCTCTTATCTTCTTATTACTTGCTTTCACACTTTCAGAAAAATAAAAAAATTAATTATTACCACACGTTTGTGTTTGGTTGGAGGGGGGGTGATGCAAATTTAACTATAGTAGCTAAGATGCAGTAATTGCTAAGAAATACTTCTTTCATTAATTCCATGTAATGGGATGTACATGACTGCATCATCATAAATTGTGTGGCTTCCAGGTTCCTGGCTCTACCTCCTTATTCTTTTCTTGGACAGTGGGTAGGTATTGGCCTGCGAAGCCATTTACCTAGATTTTTGTGTGTTGTTGCTCTTAGTCTTTAGTGGGGTGTTTTGACATTATGGTGTTCCCTGTTTGTGTGTTATCTTAGTCATTATCTCACAGGACAACTGAAGGCAGAAATGTGAAAACTGCCATATGACTTAAAGATACCATAGTTGCACATTAAAAAAAAGATTGATTTTTTCTTGTAAATTCATACATATGGTTAAACAAGGGAGAAGTATGTGTTTTATTACATATTCATTTGTCAGAATAGTTAAACTTATATCATAGATAATGATCCTGAAAGTACCCAGCACAATTAGACAGAGAAAACCTTGTTTAGGAACCACTCCTGAAGATTTTAGTCCATGTTATGAATAGAAGAGGTAGATACTATTATTTTCCAAATGGAAAAAATTCTCTTTGCCTTCAAGAAGAGCTTTAGCAGATTAATAATTGGAAAAAGATTCACTATGAACTTACCAGTGTTACTGGTGAGGAATGGGTAGGTCAAGCAATTTTAACTCTTTATACTTCTCTGTTACCCAGGGCTTGCTGTCTCCTGTAACATTCCCATAGGCAATGTAAGAAACATAGTTTGAATTAAACTTCTTTAATGTGACTGTAAAATGGCTAGAAAAATCTCATTGAATGAGAAGTTGTTGCTGTCCGGTCTTCAGTAGTGAACTGAAACATCTCTGCTAGGCTCTGCAGGGCTTTATGCCAGGTCCATTTAATAGCTTAGTTCCAAAAAGGTAAGACCCAGAGGGTCCACGATGGTAACACTCAATTCTGTAAAAGGCTTCTGCAGAATAGAAAGACATAAAGCAACAGTTCTGAGTGTTGTTTAAAAGAGCAATACAAGCCTATAAGCAATACAACCAGTAATCATCTTACATTTCAAACGGGATTTAGGTTAAGCATGATACGTATTAGGAAGAGCATTGTAACAATTATGATACAGATGTAGAAGCATATGTTGCTGAGGAAGGTCTTTGTCAGAAACGTTACAGGTTACAAATCTGTCAAGAATTATATGAATATAATGGAACCTATGTTGGAACAGATGGACAGATTAGGTGAATCTTCAAGATCTGTTACAGCCAGATTTTCTGGGATTCTGTGATGCCCTTATTTGTTGTGACAGCTTCTCCATCCTAAAGTAAGTATACAGACTTTAAGATAGCAAAGGTGTTCAGGACAAGAGGTGGGAATCCAAATTGGTCACCTGGTAAAAACCATCCCATCTGCAGGTGGAAGGCAAGGACAAAAGCTCTTTGCCTTAGAAAGTGCCCATGATACTTGACCCTATATCTTAGAACCATTTACCAATTAGGGGAGCTTATGATCCAAAGGTGTTGCCTCTACAAGGTAAACCAACCATAATCTAATATTGGACTTGGTCCGTCCAATGAATCATGCTCCCTGAGCTTTAGCTTTGCTCAGAAGAAAACAAACTAGTTAAATACTAAGGAAAAGTTTGTTTTATAAGAAATGATCATGAGTGAGAGAGATACACAGTGTTATAATATGAATTATCTTCTATACAAGCTATTTGCTTTCACTGAAAAGGTCATGATTTGAAAGACAGGTAAACATCTTCTTTATGTTGCTGTTGCCTTTGAAGTACACAGTAGTGTAAAGCAAGTTCCCAGTTACTGAGGCTAATTGCTACAAATGTGATTTGTACATTCACAGCCTTCCATGATTTTTGCAAGTGGTTCTTCCAAATCCCCAGTGTCACAAAGGATTGAGTCTTGTAAAGGATTATACTTTTTGCCCCATATGTTGCTATAAGCCAGTGTTCTGTATGGCTGAGACACAGAAGATACAGCACAGATGTACAGTGTCATTGTACATTTAAAATACATCTATATTTAATTAATACAGTGCCATCATTCCCTATTTTAAAAGTTTTTGGGTGTATTTCCTCTGAGTTATCAGTGTCCTAAATTGTTTGAACCAGTTCTGTACAAATATACTAGGGAAGGAGAATATATGATGTATGCTAGTAGAGGGAGACAATGCATGGCTTTCAGCATGTATAGGAGACAGAAATAAATAGGACCTGAGGTCAAGTTTGTGGCAGTTCCTCTGAAGGAAGGAGCCAGACTGTGCTCAAGCTGGTACCTAGTGGAGGAAGTCCCACCTGTCCCTGTTGTCTCACATTATTCCACAGCTAAGATGTGCATTTCACTGCATCCTTAGTTCCTGTGGAACCTGCTGCCATTCTCCTGATGTGACCCTGGCATGAGAGGTGCTGTTGGACAGCAGAGAGTCACAGCTGCTGGTTCATGCATTGTAAAAAAAACGGAAAGATCCAAATGTTCTCCTTGCTACTTTCTTCTCCATGTTTGAATATAAGATAATTAGATTATACGATCCTTATTCTTTCAAGGGATTTACTTTTCCATTTTCATATTTTTTCATCCTGAATGTGAACTATATAAAGTTCAATCTTTTGAAATCAATCAATTCTTTCATCATCAAAAAGAAGTCATAGTGCCCCTCCAAGGGTCAAAACACAATACCAATGTAATACTGTAAGTAAAGGGTTTCTTAAACTGTATGTTGTTTCCAGCTGATTTTTCTGTGTCTTTTTAAGACATAACAAAATCCCAATCTTCAATCCTTTTTATCACAACAGGAGCTTTGCTACATGTCCCTAGAAATGCAGGTTCCAACACAAGGCTGCCATTCAGATCAGTTCTCCTTTGACCATTCTCACATCTCTCCAGTACTCCAGGATTCCTTGGGTTTTGTTATCTTATATCCTGGCCATATTGAATGATTGACTCTAGGCCATGCCTTCTAGCTTTACTGATTGTTAAAAGCCTGTGGTCAAGTGAGAAATGCATTGTTTTTCTGGCAGTATTTTGCAAGCAGCTGGTACAAGAAAAAATAGACAAAAAATAATACAGAGATTATGCCTGTGTCTGGGTTTGAAATTGCTTACTTGATGTGACTGTAAACCATATATACTAGTATCAGCCTCCATGTTTCAGAAAAAGTGCACATCATGTTAGCATAGGAAAGAAAGGAAAAAGGAACACAGAGAAGGCAGAGTCGAAGGGGAAGGGGAAGGAGAAGGAGAAATTAAAAATGAAAAAGGAAAGGGAAAGGAAAAAAGAAAGAAGTTAAAAGGGAGAGAAAGAAAAAGGAAAAGGAAAAGAAAAAGAATATGAAAAAGGAAAAGAAAAAGAATATGAAAAAGAAAAAGAAAAAGAAAAAGAAAAAGAAAAAGAAATGTGTAATTACAAAATCAGACTATTGTTTCTTCTGAGGAGGGATTACAGACCTGTCCTGTTAAGGGATATTGTTCCCTTAGATGGTTTTGCAGCTTAATTCACAATGAACAAAGCCAAAAAGAGAACTGTACCATAAAACCAATTCCTTTCTAATTTTTGGACAGTAGGTTATGAGAGTAGACCAGATTGNTTTGGGTTTTTTTTTTTTTTTGAACCAGCTTGTATGCCTGCAACATTCTTAGAAAACTGTGCTATATATGTGAATTTTCTTCCCAGAGCAGGGGAAAGAACAGTAGACAGACTGTACATAGAGTTATATGACTGCACACAGTTAGATTACCACCTGTCGAGTGGACTATCACAGACTGCTCCATTATGACACAGAATAACTTAGTTTAAATCACAGTTAAATTGATTATCCTTGCTTTATTTCTTTGTCTATGTGCCTCTTGATCTCTGGTTTTCTAAGGCTGCAAGTAATTTACATTCCTGACTACACTCTTGTCGGCTGACCAGTAAGTAGATATTGGTTCCAAATTGACTATAAATTTTTCTGTCTGGAAAAACCACAACAACAAAACAATGAGTTGGTTGAAGAGTAACATGTCCAGAGAGTCTGGAATGACTTATCAAAGATTAGCAGGTTAGTGACAGAGCTGAAAATGGAGTCAAATGCACTTATTTTTCCCAGCAGAACATGAGTAAATCCCAGTCTCTTGCTCTCCCCTTTGCATTAATAGATGACTTCAGAGGTATAGATGTATTCAGTCTGAGGTGTTGATACAATCCCTGATCCCTATATAGCAATAAGGTACTCTTACTGCCTTTGGGCTTTGTAGTAAGTTTCAAATTCCAGTTTAACCCTGGCTAAAGCTATTTTGGATATTGCATCTTAACACCAATAAATTAGAACCAATAAAGAGTATTTAGTCTTTATTCAGGCAAAGTGAACCTATGGAATCTACCTCAGGCTATCAAGGTAGTTATAGAGGCTGAACTTTAAAAGCCCCTTATAGTTTTATGGCATCTGAAACCTTTGTAGTTACACAAGTTAATATATAAAAGCAACCTCATTTCCTATCATGGGATTTCAACAGATCACCTTATGTGTCAGGAAGGATTTTCTATTTGCATGTCCTACTTTACTTAATTGGGTATATATATCACAGGACTTTTTCACTATTCTCAGCTTATGCTGATACATAAAGTCTTGTTCATCTTCATGGGCAGAGGCTCACTTTTTCCCAATTGACTGTTCTGCTATTTGAAATCAAGTTCTGTGTTCCAATCAACACAAAAACTGACTACAGTTCAATAAAATAACAAGCAAGTTTCATTCACAAGGAACCATCATTTAGCCAACTTTGGTCTCTTACTTTCTTTTTTTTTTTCAAACTGCTTATTACATAAATCCTTTAGCAAGTATTGTAGAAGCATAGTACCTGGAATGCAATAGGTGTTATGCACAGAAGGTCTGCTCTTGGGGAAATCATTGAACATGCATGTCAATTGCAGGGAACACATTATTGAAGTATGTCTTACATGATATAGATCCTCAGAGCTGCCAAGAGTGCTAGTTTACCTTTATACCACTGTTTTGTTATGAACCAGGGAGCTCATCTTTTCCTCTTGTCAACATATTTCTTTTGGCACTAAATTGAATGATGGTTAAAGAGAGACTTAGAAAATCCTAGAGCTCTTTGGCTGTGAAAATGGAAGCTGAAAAAACTTTTTAAAAGGTTTCGTGGTTTTATCTTTAAGCAGAAAAGAATTTGAATGCTGGACAGTTTTATAGTGGTGCCTGATTTTTTGAATTCAACTTATTAATTGCCTGCTTCAGATAATTAAAGCATTTGTGCTCAAAATAATTGGTGTCATTGAAAATAAAGGATTTAACCTTGGCAATAGATTCAATCTGTCTGCTCCAATTCATTCCTGCAAAGACAAGAGGAATCATGAGTTTTTTTCTCTCTCTTAAGATTGCTAATAATTAGTTGAAACATTCAACAGATCAGCTGGGTAATGGATATGTATAGTCCCTCATTGTTCTGCTTTATATGGCAGGACTGGAAGTGACACTCGTCTTTGAGACTAGGAGTAGTTGCGGTACTGCATTGGAAAAGAATGAAAATAAGAGATGAATTATATCCTTGGATCACATTTTAGCTGAACTTGGATACTACAGTTTTGAAAATTCAGCTAAGTTGTTTATTTTTACATTTTTGCTCCACAGAACATGGGATGGAAAGGCAATAAAGAAAGATGGACCAGTGATCTGAACATCAATCTGGGTTTTTGGGGGAGAATCAGCTGTAGGTTTTTGCACGTCACAGAATGGTTGAGGTTGGAAGGGACCTCCAGAAGTCATCCAGTCCAACTCATCAGATGTATCCATTGTGATACAGAACAGATGTCATGCAAGAGTTTTTTACTGCTAGAAGTCCAAACACTGCAATGTCTACTCTGGCTCACAGATGAAAGTCCAGAACCTTATGTTAAACATTTACAGTCCCTAAGGGAAGATTTAGCCTTCACAAGGATCAAAATCTAAAATCTAAATATGAATTTGTCTAACCAGTGGAAGCACTAAACGGAATGAAAATTTGCAGATTTCATAGTTATCTTGCCTGAGGGTGACAGCTGGATGACCATTTCTTTTTTCTTTTTTTTTCCCCCTTCTTTTTGTTTTCTGAAGGACCAATGAAGGCTTTCCTTTCCAAAATGTAGGCAATATCTAATCTTATGTTATAGAGGAGGATGTGCAGTAAGGGAAAAAAAATCCTACCTTTACATGAGGGAGGGATTAGAGCACTTTTATATAAGGTTTTGTGACTTGAATGTTTGTCCAGGAAAAGGAAGACTCAGTTTCAGTTCCTTTTAATGTCTGATGGTGTTTCAGATATCTCTAAAATTGATAGTGCTTTTGCAGAAAACATTGTCCAAAAATTCAAAAATAGAAGAATAGTCTCTTCTCCTTCTGAAACTCTGTCACTGTGAAAAAAAACTGTTAAAAATTTATTAGAAGTTCATTAGAAGAACATTCAGAGGATTCAATGCCTCTGAAATTCTTGATCTCTCATTTGGGGGTTCTTGTCTCCGCACATTGTCCTACAGATTGCTTATGCCTTTTGTATGGAATAGACATTCAAAATAGCTGATGATCTGACCTTAGCTTTGCTCTTTTGCTATAACTACATACTTGCATTTCACTTTTGCAAAATTTGCATTACTTGGGAGTTGGAAATAACATAAAAATGGTCAGTAGTCCTAGTAATTTTTCCTTCAGGAAAATAAAACTTGTGTTTACATGGGGTGTATAGAAGAAAA
>VYZV01027239.1:6695-19886 GCA_013401275.1 Pandion haliaetus | reverse complement strand
GCTACCTTCGATGCAGAGCTTATCCCCATCTTTTCACAGTGAAATACATCTCCTGTATCCTTTTATTCTGTAATGAATAATCATGCAGTAGCACCAGCAGTCTTTAGGGAATACTGCATCGTCATTGCTCTTTATATAAGTACTGATTACCCTTGCACCAAAACTATAACACACCATAATTAGTCCAACCTGTGGAGCTCCTATCTGCAAACAGACCTAGCAGGTCCCTGACGGACACATAAACCTCCTCCCTTTGCTTACTGACAAACAGGAAGGGCTTTTATCTCCTTAGGTTGGACAGCCTATTTTTCATCCCTCAAGCTTCCTGGTATCGTAACAACAACTCAGCTGAGATGCTCCAGCTATTCCCTCCGTCAGTCTCCAACACAGTTCTTAACAGGGCAACTGCAGCTGAGTGATGGCAGGTAATTTCCAGCGCCTATTTCCCAATGCTAAAAAATCAGAATAAAAGTTGCATTGGCAACACTGAAAGAAAGAAATAAAAGAAGGAAAATAAAATAATAATAATAATAAAATAACAGAAGAGAGGGAAAGGGAGAGGGAAAGGAAGGGAAAGGGAGAGGGAAATGGAAAAGGAAATGGAAAAGGGAAAGGGATGAAAGGACATTTCTTAGAGTAGAATACTTTAATATGAAGATAAATGCTTCTATGGTTTCCCACACAATGGGTTAGAAATTTCAGCGATGAGAGTTCATTAAGTTAATTTCAACTGTGTATCTATCTCCATATGAAGGCACATTCATGTTGTTTTTTAGAACCCAGGACAACAGCCCGTTTTCTAGAAAATGTACTGTAAGTGGAAACATACATAAGAAAGGGAATAAATGGGTTTAAATTACATTGGGGGTTGGAAGACTAAAGGTCATGAACTCAATCTAGTCTTGCAAATGCAAAAAAAAATACTTTTCAGAGCTTCATTTATCCTCAGAATTCATGAGATATGCCCAGCCTCATTAGAGTGAAGCAGTAGAACAGGAGTAAGGTGATATGTCACCGTTCTTTCAACAAGAAGATGGCACAAGCCAAGTAAAGCAGGTAGAAATACATTATTTAAAGTGAAGGAATTATCCCCTTTGCCTATTGCTTAGCATAATATAGATTGAAAAAAAAATCTTTTAAAGCTTATATGTCTGTAAAGCCAGTTCTTACTAGTCTCCATCAATGTCAGCTCCCACTCAAAAAAATTACACAGTTCATATTCAAATTCATATACATGAGCATATACACATATTTATGCATATACATATGTATGCGTACACAAAAGTATACAGTGACCCATCCCACCCACCTGCATTTTTCTTTGAGAAGTATTTAATCTTATAAAATTTCTATTATACTTAAGGATTCTTTTTTTTTTTAATGTAGGTTTATAAAATACAGTGTGTAAGGATATGTTTCTTCATCTTTGCTAAAGGCTTTCAATCTCCCTTCTCAGCAAAATCTTTAAGTGCCTAAGATGATAGAATAATGGGAAAAGAAAATGTTCTTTTCTCCTTTTTCAGAAGTGAATTCATGCCCATGGGATGTGCCAGATTTTAATGCTAGAAAACTAAGTCCTCTTATGCACTGCATGTGCGCTATAGTTGCAATCTTAGCAATGAGCATGCGAAGTGCTCTGCCTGAGAAGCTTAACTGTGCACAAGAATGACCAGCATTAGGGAGAAGAGAGTACTTGAGCCTCAGTGAGCTTCTTGGAAGCTGAGATTTTGGCATTATCAGAAAATCTATCACTTCATGAAAAAGGGCTGTTAATTTCAAATCAGAAAAAATGGCTGGATTTTTTACATTTCTCCATAAACCTGAAATTCTTAAGCATTCCTTGCCACCCTGATCTCATTTGTGCATTTGAGATCCTCTAATAATTATTTTGATTTGTTTGATATTATGGTGTATACAATGCCCTCCTAATTATTTGAATTATTTATGAGGTAGGTTTCATATACTACTGTTTTGATTGATTCTAAAATTGCAATAAAATAAATTCATTCTTTTTAAATTGATGACTTTTTAATTTTTTCTTGCTGAAAATATACTCAAGATTGAGATGTCCTTTACTGTAATAAATGAATAATACATAAAAGTGAATTTTTTTTTTTTTTAATGAAAACATCTTCCCTTAATCCTTTTTTGGCCAGCCACACAACTGAGTTGACTGTATAGCAGCAACTGGATTGTGAAGGAGTTAAGACCAACACTAAAATATTACTTCACATCAGTCACTTAGCAGTTGTTAAACATGGAACAGAAGCAATAAACACCAACAATAGTTTCAAACCAAGTAGTCAATTGGACCTTCCTGCTCAGTTCCATGGAAGTGCTGATCTGTCACAGTACATGGTGGCTGATGCCTGTGGCATTCCGACAGCATTTCTAGAAAGAACACCCTGGATAGAAGTTTCTGCTTACACTCCAAAAGCAAAAGGCCTGTTACCATCTTAACATTTCACCCCTAGCTACTGGACAGTGCTGAACATGCAGAACTGAACTCTACACATGGTACTTTTAGTTATCCCAAAGTCCTGATAAGTCCTTCTCAGCCAAAGTAGACCCTATGGAAAGAAATCTTATATCAGGCCAAACCTGAATTCCAACTGGAAAGCAATGATATTCATAAAAAGTGAAATAAAGACATGATTTCTTGAATTTTTCACTTCTGCAGTCTGGGTTGAATTAAGATGACAACTTAGAAGCAAAAGAATGCATTACTTTTGTGGTGTCGGTTTCAGCCCAGCCGGTAACAAAGCACCATGAAGCCGCTCACTCACCCCCCACCCCCTCGCCTGGCCACGTTGGGATGAGGAGAAAATCCAAAGGCAGGCTCGTGGGTCGAGACAAGGACTGGGAGGGATCACTCCCCACTTATGGTCACGGGCAAAAGACAGGCTCAACTTGGGGAAGAAACAAAATCAATTTCATTTACTACAAAACAAAACAGAAACAAAACACAAGGGTATTAGGAAGGGAAACCAAACATCAGAACAACCTCCCCCCACCCCTCCCGCCTTCCCATCTTAGCTCCGTTCCTGGTTCTCTCCCTCCTCCNTCTCCAATGTGGTTCCTTTCCACGGGCTGCAGTTCCTCACAAACTTCCCTGGCGCGGGTCCTTTCCGCGGGCTGCTCTCCAGTCTCACATTGCTCCAGCGCGGTTTTTACCATGGAGTCACGACCATCTTCAGGAGCCTCCACTCCACTGTTCACCTCCCTGGGCTTCAGGGGGACAGCCTGCCGTCTCACCACGGGCTGCAGAGCCATCAGCCTCCTCAGGCGCCCCCTCCTCCCCCTCCTTCTTCACTGACTCCAGTATCGGCAGAGATGTTCCTCTCGCGTTTCCCAACCCCCTCACTGCCATTTCCCCTTCTTAAATCTGTCTCCCAGAGGCTCTGCCACCGTCACTCCCTGTCTGGGCTGCAGAGGTGGGTCCGACTCTTTGGCGCCAAGGGGAGCTTCCAGCAGCTTCTTAAACGAGCCACCTCTGCAGCCCCCTCCCCCACTACCAAAGAAAACCGCGCCACACAAACCCATAACAATTACAAATTCATGGTGCTGTCCTAAACTGTCATAATACTCTGCTTTTAATCTGCAAACATCAATTGATTTTACTTTGAGTTGTAGAGGGAAAACTACCAGTAGTTGCTTGGTCTGCAGTGTGGTTTTGTCATCTAACATACTGTTAGTCATAAAATGCATCAGAAGATGCTAGTTGCAAACACCTATGGTATTTTTGTCCATGTCTGTCATCTATCATGGTACTTGGAATGAGATAACCAAGCAAACATACTCAGAAGAAAGTGTGAAAGTACACATATACCTGTACATGATTTTGCACTGCCCAGAATATACACAGCACAAGTCCTTATCAGCCAAAATAGATATATGTAAGAATGAGTGAAAATTCAATGGTATAGAAAAGACCATTTCTGTCTGGTGTGGTAAAAGCTCCATCTCCATCTTGATATAGCTTCATATTCCAGTGTGATCAAATATTGGCAAAAGTTTGTTTAAAAGAACATTTTCAGAAAAAAAAGTAAATATTGCTTTTTCTAAAACTGCCAAACTGTTTCTAGACAGCTGTATAGAAGGATATGTTAATAATCTACATCCAGCTGGTTCAGACAGTTACAATGTTTAGAAGTTTTCATCACTGGAGACATACTATCAATGCAAATTTCTTGCATTTTTGTTTTTGCATATGAATAAGGGTTTTTTTATAATTCAGGCATAAAACATTGTAACTGTAGGAACAGAAAGTGGGACTATAAAGGTGGACAGCACAATCCCTAAGTAAAGAAAACAGAGCCTGGAAGAGCTCAGCAGCTTCCAGCATTCACTTTAACAACTAGATGGAACGTTTTTCCTAAATAAAAGGAGGCATAGCTGAGTCTTTGGTCCAGAGAGGAAGCAATGATTATCATCCTCCTTCTTTATTCTAATTCAGCACTTCTGGCTATTCTCAGAGTGGTAGGGCATTCTGTTCCTTCCATCCTTTCCCTTCCTGTCACTGGGATTTATGTATGAATTTTACTGTCTCCATAGCGCCTGTCTCCACGAAGAGCAGACTGGTAATTAATCCATATTAGAAGCCAGTAGAGAACTATAGATCAAGATTGGTACAAAGGACTCTCTAAAAAATACTGAAACTCGTATCATTGCCCAAAGCCTAGGTAAGACAAGGCATTGTTCTCTGAAGTGTGAGACATGAGTAGCTATCTCCACAGACGGGCGCAAAATGCACAGCCATGATTTTGGACTTTAGAACTTTACCAGTTGCATACGTATTTATGTATATTACTGGTTATGCATATTACTGTGTATACATGCCAATTACATGCATGGAGAAACTCCTCTCACAGGTTCTATAAATAATTTTCTTTCAGATGGGGTCACGCACTGCTCTGATCACTGCACTATTTAAATGGTACATCCACAATTCCTGTTCTAGCCATCTGTCTGGAAATTAGTTTACTTTGTGATAAGTCTATGTGTGCAAAACTACTGCTCTTATTACCCCACCCACTGCCATTTTTCAGACATACCCACATGTGACAGATAGGAATCCTTGCCAGGCTGTGCAGGGATGTGACAAATACTAAACAGGCATGCCATTAGTGTCTTCTGTCACTGCTCTAACATGAGGATTAACTAGTGCAGAAGGGGTTCTGCCAGCCTGTTACCTCAAGCTGAATTTCATCCATTAAACTTAATTACTGTATTTATATATTTTTACAATTATGCATTTTCATGTGCATAACCTGCAGAAACCAACCAAAACAAAACCCAGGAATACCTAACCAAGATCCAAAAAAGCCTTATTGGGCAGAAGTGTTTATTACACACGTAAGCAGATAACACAAGAGGAATTTAATTCAGGCACCTCCCTCTCCCTCCCTGACTCTGTTTCTGTGTAGTTTATTTCTGGTTTAGGTTACCAGAATATGCATTTTCAAAGGACAATACTTTAAAAATGTGGCAGCATTGTGTATCGTTGTGTGTCATACAAAAGGAATTATACATTTATTCTTTTTGGCACATCTTCTAAAAAGCCGAGACCTGTCTTTTCACTCCTCTAAAATTCTACTTGCATTTTTGTGCTTACAAATACATTGGTGGTGCAAGTAAGGGAATTTGCAGCTCAAATAATCTGATTTATAGTTGCTATCAAGCACCTTGAAGTGCAGATTTTCTTGTGACCACTGAAAGGGAGGTACAAAGGAAGATCAGTCTTTCAAAAATTCATTCCTCATATATGCTGTCAAGAAATACCAAGTAGAGGGGAAAAAAATGAGGACTACAAAATAAAATATAATCAAAGATGCAGTACAGATCTGTGAAACTACATCAACATATTATGAATGTTTAGGTGAGGTGCCTTTTATCATACTCCTTTGCACTCCTGTTTTTCCTTTTTATGAAAAGAAATCTCAAGGCCCCAGCACTAAAGTCTGAAAGCTAGTCCTTTATCAGGGTCTCTGATAAGGTTCTGTACAAGCTTTTAAGGAATTTTGTTCTCAAAATATTGTGGGAAATGACAACATTCAATTAAAATACAGCTTGAAATAAGAACTTGTATCCTTGTTGTAATATATTGCTTAATAATCAGTGACGGGATTATGGTGTTGGCAAACTGCATGTTTGAGAAGATTTTAAACTTACTATAATTTTTTTTTTAGAAATAAAAAAAAATTAGGATGATTTAAATAAGCTGAAAAAAATGTTATGGCTCAGAATATATAAATATATATATATGTATGTATTACAGATCTTGCTAAAGGTCTGGAAATTCCTTTCAGCACACAGTACTTGCATGAATAATGGGGTGTTTTGTCCTTTCTGCTGCTTATTTTTTCTTCTTTTTCCTTGGCTTTGATTCTGAGGACAGCACGCTCTTTTCATCTTGCTAGAGATATGGCTCTGCATAAATCTCTCAGGAGATCTCACTCTACCCAAGCAATTTTATGGTAAAAAAGGAATGCTTCCTTATGTCTGTATAATTTCAGTTGTGTAAATCAGTGCATTGACCTCAATGCCAGCCTGACTTTATTGTGGATCCCCCTTGTTCACAAAGTTTGGCTTGTGAATTATAGTAGCCGTAACGTCTTTTGCTTCCATGTTATGCAGCAGTAGATTGCAATTTTTCAGTAAGTGTTTGCACATAAGCTTTTATTTTCCTTGTACAGAAGCAGTTTTAGAGAGGAAATAAAAAAAAAGAAAAGAAAAAAAAAGTTGAGAGAAAGACTGAAAACTGAGACTTATTGATAAATACTTTCTTGATGACTTGATTGAAGAATATGCTGATTTGGAAGTATCAAGCAGCTTTGCTAGTAAGCTGAGAAGAAGCCAGCTAAAGAATAAAATATGGCTATAAAGCTTCCTGTAAATTACAGAAATGACAAAATAAAATGTCTGTATATGCTAATTATACGGTGTAGACCTAGTTTTGCATTTCCATAAATCCTTCCCTTGAATTGTTATACTGCCTAGTAATTAAGAGACTTACGACAAATTATTTGATTAATATTTCCAGCCAGGTCTGGACCCTACTAGGTACTGATTTCAGTGAAGTTTTAAGATGCACACAGGAGTATGCCATATTTTACTGAATGAACCTGCAATGGTTTTTGTGCTGTCAGATGTTTCTGGAGTGTCCGTGGAATTTATGGGGACATACAAACCTTTCAGTTGTTAGAATTTTGTTTCAAACATGGACTCACAACCTTAGCAAGAGAGCAAGACTGTTGCATCAGATACCTAGATAAATCTAGAATACGTAAAGGGTATCGCATTTTTCTTTGAATCTCAAATTAAATCATGTAGAGTATATATAAAATTCAAATTTCATTAGATCTCCAAGAAGAAATCACTTCCTATGAATTTAGTGCTTGAATCTAATTTCTTTTTAGCCAATTATACAACACCAAAGAAATGCATGGAAATTTTTGTACACAGTCTGTTTTGCATGAACTTTATTTGATCATAGCAGAGAAGATCTAGGATCACCTTTCCTAACATGAGAGAAAAAGGTTGAAAACTTGATTTACAAACTGTTAAAAAAAAATGCTGTCCAAACAGAGAGGAAAAATATTATCCTTCTTTTCATCAATCACTGTGTTTGGTTGTTTGGGTTTTTTTTGTTGTGTCTTTTGGCTTTTGGTGGTTGGTTGGTTTGTTTGTGTTTTAAAGTGGGCTGATTCATTTCGGCTACACCAGTGTATATTTTGTAATCTTTGCACCTACAAAGTATACAAAGTGTTAATAGGCCAACAGCCCAGGTCAGAAATACTTCTCTTTTACCTTGTGTAATCCATTTTCTAGAACTTATACAAAACTAAGCAGAACAGCTAGTCTAAGCTATTTAGAAGTAAGTTAGTCATAAAGAAAAAAGAAAACCCTTAGACAACACATAATTTTACTTCATGCCCAGGATCTTTACCATTAAAATAAATACTATATTCTTCACTCTGAGCTATATAATACATTTTTGTAGGGAAAGCGGAGCTTAGATGTTGTTAATTACTGGAGGATTTGCAGGACATTTAAGTATGGTATGTAGTGGTACCTGCTACAAAGAGAAGAATATAATCCAAACAGTATGAAAATAAGTGCTGTATTCACAGATAAGGAGAGCAGTTTTAATTCCATTTTAAGAGTCATACAAGTATGTGTCAGCCATTATAATTATTGCCACAGGTTGGAAGGTTGCAAGAGACCAAAAACATGTTTATGGATTAGTAATCTCTTGTGGCCACAGGTGTCCAAAAGTNCATGACAGGTTAAATATGAGCAATTCACACTTCAGTGTGGAGCTTCTAGCAAAAAAATGAGGGTGAGCCCCTGAAAAACTCCCGTCCAGCTATTGTAAATACTGCTTTGCAGCAGTAAAATCTTAATTAGTGTTTTTCTTTCATTTAGCTGTTCCAGTGGGTAAAAGATGCCTTATACCAATTTTTTAGCTTTTCACTCCCCATCTCCCTCACCTGCCCTTTGTTAAAAACTTTTGTACCTAAGATTTCCAGGGGGAACAGTGTCTATAAATTAAACTAACTGGCCACAGTGTTATATGATTATTGTCTAAGTGAAACAGATTTATCATCTTCACTTTTTCATTTCCTGTTCTAAGATTTCTGTTAAATACATATTACTCATGAATGACAAAAGGACTAACAGCACGAGGGGCTATTTCCCAGGGCGAGCAGGTATGTTCAGAGTGTGTTTATTACTGAGCTAATGTTCTTCACCAATAACTGATTGCACTTTCTATTAGATGTTTTGCTCTGCTTTCTAAAAACTGAATATATTATCAGGTGGGGTTACACGTGTTAGTCCACTGAGACCAATGAAAGCTACTGCCTCTCTTAACACCTCAGGACATTGTTGTTTTTCACCCTAGTCTTTCCTCACCTCTCCCGTCCTGGCCCCATGCTTGCATGTTGACTTGGGTGAGAATGCCAAGTAGAAGCATCCAGAAGTACAGTTCCCCATGTTGCAAATGTAAATTAGAGATCCATGGAGAATTTCAGCTCTCATAAAATCTCACTTTAAGGCACCCTGGGTTGAATTAATTGTTATTAGTACATTGAAATCTGCTTTAATTAATATAGTCCATTAACATATAATAAAAATTCAGAAATGTAATTGAAAATTGTCAAAAGAATCTGACTGATAATAAAAGATCTATGCCCAGGTGATATTTTCTGTTTTAAACACATAGGAACAACATTAGCTATCATCTCCATTGGGTACATATGCTTTCATCTGGAAGAGACCCCAGGTGAGCACTGCACACAGTTACCACTGAGATGCTTTCTCTTCCCAGCCCACTTCCTCTGGGGTGTAGAAGCTGCTGTATGATTTTGGAAGAGAGCATGAGAACCCTTCTGTCCTCGGATATCTGTTGTTATTTTTTTCTTTCAATTTTCCAGTTTATGAAACACAAAAAGCATAGTTTGATGATGACTGTGACAACATGGGAGCCCTCAGTGTGTAAATAGCATGTTTGGCTGTTTGCGGTGTCCTCTGATTACAATCACTCGTAAATGAAAATGATGTGCCTCTTTTTCACCTGTCATGAGGCCATATCTCAGGAAATACATAGCATGGACTAACAGGCAGACTGGGGGTTTCTGCATTCTGTTCTCGTCTCTTCTATTTGTCTGAATTCTGTACATTTCAGTTGCCGCTTGCATAAAATGGAGTACTGCAATTTAAGGTACATCACTGCTGCTCTGGCTGTGGGGACATTCCTGCCCTAAATTTAAACTGACTTTGGTAAAACAGACCTGGGTGTGCTCAAGCACTTGCCTTGTTTCCAGTCTGAAGTTTGCTGCCGTGCTGTACTCTACAGCCATTATACCGTATATAATATCTCAGTTAAAATCTGACATTCAGATGCCTTCAGGAGCTGCAGTCACATCAGGGCTAGGTGTTACCTGTATCACCAACTTCAGATGCTGAACTAAGATGGTAAGTTAGAAAACTGCTTCTCATACTCCCTGGACTCTCAACAGAGATGGACAGCCAGGTATAAAAGTGATTCAAAAAACATGACTTCCAAATCTGACAGTAGTTAAACTCTTAAATACTCTGAGTTTTAGTCCTTGTGCTGACTAAAACAGAGCCAGGGGCTATCCATTGGCTCTGAGGCCAGTTAGCACCAGCTGACTCGTAATCCGTGCTGTTAATGTTGGCCCACCCCAGATGGTTGGAGCAGTCCAAAATAGATCAAGTGGTGGGTGTTAGTTCAGTCCACAGTGAAGCAGTGTGGGTCCGGCACTCAGCCTGGCTTGCTTTTCTTTAACAGCACTTTCTTCATCAGATTATGAATGCATCCAGGTCTAATCATCCCACTTACCCTGAGACATCTGACTGAGGACCAAAGTTGCTTTGCTCAACTACACTCCCTTCACAATCAATGAGAGAAACACACATGTCCAAAAGGCAATTCATCCCACCGAAGGATGTCATGAAGACAGTGTCACGAGTCTAAAGTTAGGTAAAATGAATCCATTTCCTATCGCTCTTGTTATGGGTTTGTGTGGCGCGGTTTTCCCTTGGTGGCAGGGGAGGGGGGCTACAGAGGCGGCCCCTTTAAGAAGTTGCTGGAAGATTTCGCTGCCCCAAAATGTCGGACCCGCGCGCCAAAATGTCGGACCCGCCTCTAGGCGGGGAGTGACGGTGATAGCGCCTCTGGGAAACATATTTAAGAAGGGGAACCGGTAGTGTGGGGGGGAAACCTGAGAGGAACATCGCTGCCGATACTGGAATCATGGAAGTGGAGGGGGAGGAGGAGGAGCCTGAGGAGGCTGATGGCCCTGCAGCCCAGGGGGGTGAACGGTGGAGCGGAAGCTCCCGAAGATGGCCGTAACCCGATGGTAAAAACCGCGCTGAAGCAGCATGAGACGGGAGAGCAGCCCGCGAAGAAAAAGACCCGCGCCAGGGAAGTTTGTGAGGAACTGAAGCCCGCGGAAAAGACCCGCGCCAGGGAAGTTTGTGAAGAAGCCCGCGGAAAGGATCCGCACCAGGGAAGTTTGCGAGAACTGCAGCCCGCGGAAAGGAACCACGTTGGAGCAGGGAACGAGAGAGGAATCTTCCCCCTGAGGAAAGAAGCGGCAACGACGATGTGTGGCGAGCTGACTCAACCCCCATCCCCGATTCCCCTGCGCCGCCGGGGGGAGGAGGTAGACAGCATCGGTAGTGAACTGAGCCGGGAAGGCGGGAGGGGTGGGGGGAGGTTGTTCTGATGTTTGGTTTCCCTTCCTAATACCCTTGTGTTTTGTTTCTGTTTTGATTTGTAGTAAATTAAATTGATTTTGTTTCTTCTCCAAGTTGAGCCTGTCTTTTGCCCGTGACAGTAAGTGGGGAGTGATCCCTCCCAGTCCTTGTCTCGACCCACAAGCCTGCCTTTTCTTTGGTTTTTTTTTCCTCTCCTCATCCCAACGTAGCCAGGCGAGGGGGTGGGGGGTGAGTGAGCGGCTTCGTGGTGCTTTGTTACCGACTGAGCTGACCTGAAACCACGACAGCTCTCCATTGTCTCTGGAGGAGCCAAAAAAGCCTCTGTCTTTCACTATGTGGCAGGATTTAGGCACCTCAATTCTTTCTTATTGACCTATACTTTATACAGTGTGACCACCTGTCCTCCTTTCCCTTAAATAGGGGTTTTAGCCAAATGGGTAAAAAAATTACGTATCAAGTAAAAACACTCTTTCAGTACTCTTACTGAAATCTGCATTTTTGAAAGCCTTTTGCCAAACAATCTGCCACAATTTATCATTTACAATTAATTACTACTTTGAACACTAGGCTTAAAAGAGGTCTATCTGAACATGCCCCAGTATCTGGCTATAACACTTTTTGCAAGGTTGGATCAACATTTATTAATAGGCATTATGGAAATGTAGGGAATAATATGACACTGAGAAGGGAGGAGAGGTGTAACACCAATGAAGCTTCCTACAGCTCAATGGATGGGGAAGTTTTGCTTGCTAGGTTGTCTGTTTTGAAAATTTACAGGAAAAAGCAAGCTATTTTTTTTCTGTGGAATCATGATCCCAGAAAATAAGGATCAAATTGCTCTTATAATTNGTAATTGTTCAACAAAAGACACTCTGACACTCTTCTCTATTTCCTGGTTGTGATCCTGCAGGATTGCAGCCATTAAAGAATCATCAAGCAGAATAAGTGCAAAGTTTTTGTTGCCCATTTTTCAAGCACCTTTATTAAGGTTTCTTTTTTTTCATTTACTTGTAGCACATGATTTCTCCAGTAACAATGTGCTGGTACTTGATTTTCTTTCTGCTTGACAACAGGCTCGATTAACTTTTTTTAAATGCCTTTTGGTTTTAATTTCCTTCTCTTGCATTAGCAAATCAGACTGAGCAGAGTTGGAGAACAGCTGTCTATTCTTTTTCCACAATATTCATGTATTTAAATTCCTGATTATAAAGGTTGGACATTTGTAGGATGTGAAGCTATGGACAAGAAAAGTATTTTTAGTACTTGGACTTGAGTCAACCAAGATAATGTTGGATACTTTAAAAATAAAAAACCTTCAAGTAAAAATTTTTATCTTAAACTGAAGAATTCTCTTCAGTGTGTTAGGTTCCAGATTCTCTGAGCTTTTATCAGATGCTTATATCAACAAGAAATATCATTGACCATGTCTCATGAAACACGTTCTTAGCTGGACATTCTTAACATGTCCATTTTCTCATGAAACACATTCTTAACTGCACGTAACTAAAGCTGACTTAATCTGCTTGTATAGATTTTGAATTTATTTTTTTTTTTAATGGCTCTCTTAACAAACGAACAAACTAACAAACAAACAAGAAAGCATTGTTTTTTAATCACCCAGGGAGTAAAAGACCTGCATATTAGGTCCTGTTCATCCAGGGACAGGTTAAGGTCTTTTCTCACATATGTCAGAAGAGTGTTATTGTCTGTAACTGGCATATTAAAAGAGATGGTGAGGAAAGGGGCTTGAACACTGATTCATGAACCATTCCACCTGCTGTAAGCCATGCCTTACACTGAGACGCAAGTTCTGGAATCAGAAGAGCAGGGAGGGAGAAGTGTTACATATATGGGACAGACTTAATGTCCCAGAATGTGTGTGCAGTTCACACTACTCTGTTCCTAAATTAAAAAAAAAAAAAAAAAAAGAAAAAAAAGAAAAAA
>VYZV01027238.1:149009-226690 GCA_013401275.1 Pandion haliaetus | reverse complement strand
AAAAAAAAAAAAAAAAAAAAAAGACACTTTTGGAGGTTGCAAGCTGCATGCTTTAGTGCTTTGAAAACAATGCATTGAAAAGCATGTCTGTTTCAGACATTTCAAGCATGAGCCATACCTTACTTCAGAATAAACCTCTTCTCCACACAGAGCATTGCAATAAAACTAAAATGCAATCAACAGAAAGAGTAATAGCATGTAATATGAAAGATGGTACATCATGATACGTGGTACACTGGAGTAAATTCATATATTAATTTAAAGGTGGATCCCATTAGTGTCTGGCAGGGGTGTGTTTCTGTATCTGGTTATTTATTAACACTGTCTTGCTTCCCAGAACTGATATACCCTGTATTGACAAGATGACAGAAACACCATCCCTTGCTTGATTTCAGATAACCACATCCACTTCTCATGAAACACATAACTAATTAAGGAGGGAATACTTCTTAATTAAAGGTGGCTAAAATTAATCAAACTCTGGCTTTGCAGGGTGCTCCTGGTTCTGTTCTAACTTCCTTGCTTGCTCAGAGCGAAGCTCGGCTTCAAATGGTTGTTCAAATGCTCTCTTTTGCAGTCTGTTAAATGAATGACAGACAAAATGGCTCAGCAGAACTGATTGAAAATAAAAGTCATAGAATCATAGAAACATTTACGTTGGAAAAGACCGTTAACATCATTGAGTCCAGCTGTAAGCCTAACACTGCCAAGTCGACCACTAAACCATGTCCCTAAGCGTCAGGTCTACATCTACAAATACCTCCAGGTATGGTGACGACTCAACCACTTCCCTGGGCAGCCTGTTCCAGTGCTCAATAACCCTTTCAGTGAAGAATTTTTTCCTAACATCCTACCTAAACCTTGCATGGCACAGCTTGAGGCCATTACCCCTCTTGTCCTATCACTTGTTACTTGGGAGAATAGACTGACACGCACCTCACCACAACGTCCTTTCAGGTAGTTGTAGAAAGAGATAAGGTCTGCCCTGAGCCTCCCATTGTCCAGACTAAACAACCACTGTTTCCTCAGCCTCTCCTTATAAGACTTGTTCTCTAGAACCTTCACCAGCTTCATTGGTCTTCCTTGGATGCACAGTCAACACAGAGTGGTATGAGAAAAGCTCAGATATTTTTCATTTGTTGAGATATTCTTCCCACTGGAGAAAGTTTTCGGAGCACTGCTACAAGCCCTAGATATGGGTGGCCAATGAATAAGCTCAGATAGGTTTGAGAGAGCTGGTAGGCTGCATTAAGAGAATGCCATTAAAAAAATGATCAGAGTTTAGGCCTTCAGCCAAGAGATTGGCCACTGTGCTAAAGGCTCCCTTTTAGCAGTGTCTGTGAGATGTGGCAGCAGCCTGAAGAGACACCACAAGGAAGCACGGTTGGTTAATGGCAGGGTCTTAAAACTGCACTGCACAATCACAGCAAAGGAGGACTTCAAAGTGTCAAATATGGGCAGGTGCCAGCTCAGCTAACAGCAGGAGCATTGAAATCCCAGGGAAATTATATGAAAAACAACAAATCTGGAATATGCAATAACTGAGTCATGCAGGGAACAGAGAAAGAAACAGAAAGGCTTGGCTTTGTTACTGGCGCTTAAGGCTGAAATTCCTCAGGATAGCTTAAAAAAATCTTTGTCATTGTCTCTCCAGGCTTCACTGTGCTCATAGACCATCACCAGAGTTCCCCATGCACTGGTGTCATGATGCAGAAAAGCTCACCTTCCTAACATGGCCAGGGTGGCTTCATTTTACAATCTAGGACAGCTAACTCTCCAACTCCTTCTCCTCAGTAAATGGCAAGCAAGGAAGATGCAGTAGTAGCCATGAACAATGCTACATTTTCTATATTGAGGATTATTCTGACCTCTTCTTTGCTTTTTAAAACTGTAAGGGAAACAAGCCCAAAGGCTGTTCCTCCAAAAGGAGGGAACTCTGGGCCTGCCTACTCAGTAGGTGCAGATGCTTCTGGGGGAGCCCCATTGCAGGGAGAACTGGGGAGATCCGTGAAGATCCACATGAGCTTGCCCTATGTAAAGAAGCCCATGAGATGCTGAGCAGAGACACTAAGACCACCCTGCAGGACTAGAACGGGAAGGGGGAACAGTTCATAAACTGCCTCTGCTCTGGGGCTGGTCAAGGACAGACCTCCCTTTCAGAAACTCAGCGAGTACCTGCACTCTCCATGCACTACAGGGACTGTGGCTAGCTCAGGGGCTGCATGATGCAGATGCGCCATAGCAAAAGTAGATCATACGGGCAGGGCGGTCTGTTTGGCCATCCCATGACTGGAAACTCAGTACCAGCAATTCCATATCCAAGGGCTGTGATGATGCCCTTGTGAAAATCAAAAAGAAAGACCAAAGGCAGGCCTGAACAAGGGATAGCGCTCCCTGAAGTTACTACTTTCATTGTTACTTTCATGCTTCATAGCCTAGTACATCACAGGGGTTTTTTTCATTCTTTTTTTCCTCTCTTTCTTTTTTTTTTTTTAATTTGTGATGTTCAGCAGAGTACCTTCTTTTCATCTTATTTGATGGATTTCCCCCTAGTTGTTTCAGTCCTTTTATTCCGTGAAATACAGCTTAGGGCTACCTTGTTTTCTCCTGTTAAGGTGGCGTCATGAACCTTCTTGCTGTATCAAGGCATGATTTCACACTGACAGCTCTTGAGAACAAAGCCCTGCTTTAACTATGAGTTCAGTCTCCAGGGCTCCACACCCACAGACTTCAGTTAAACTCACTGAGGTCTTGCACCTTTCCGGGGGGGGAGGACAGGGTGAGAAGCTTCTGAGTTGGAGGTATGGGGAATAACCTGAGCTGGTCGGGTACATGTCATATCCCTCCTTAAATTCCACTCTAAGTTCAGCCCCTGAGCTTAGTCAGGGCATGCAATACACCCGCTAGTACTGGAGGTACACAAGTACCTCCAGGGCTGACCATGGCATAAGGAATAAAATAGAAAAGAACAAAACAGAACAGAACTTTGTGTTCACAGAAAGAAGAGGAAAAAAATGCATTTTTTTATAAGGTAGAAAGAGGATCCCATAAATTCCAAATAAACTATTTCAGAAGGAGGATGTTGAAAGCTTCCAGAGGCAAAAAAAAAAAAAAAGAAAAAAAAATTAATATATATAAAATATTATAAACTTACTTCTTAAGAGATCAAAGAAACCTTAACTTCACCCCAGAAATAAGCACAGGACAATGCCAAAACATCTGTGTGGCTTAACGGAGTGGCGTGTACAGTGTAGGGGCTGTGCTATGACGTGCCAGAGCTCTTCCAGGCTGCGGCAGGGACATGGTGCTGCAAACTGGCATTGCAAAATGCATCTGCCAGGCCCAGGCTACAGAGGGGTAAGAGATGGGGCACTTGAACTCCCTCAGGGCAGGGGAGGAAACAAAGCCCAGCACCACAGCTTTATGATCCCCATTCCCCTCCAAATCATCATCCCTGGGGCAGATCCAGCAAGGACATGGCTAATTTGGGCTCCTGCTGTCATCCCCAGCTCTGTGTGGAATTTCTCCTCTTTTAGGGGAGTTCTTATGCTGGTCCCAGCTGTCCGCCCGTGTTCTCCCATGGATGTGGTCTCTCAGAGCAGCGGAGAACATATCTAGAAACTGCTGCCCATGCTGCAGACTCCATTTTAGTAGGGCTGCCCAGATGGCAGGCAGCAAGGCAGAGGCAGTATCTCACACCCAAGTTAGGCATAAGCACAGGTGCAAGCTCTCCTCCTTTTCTCATCTTAGCCAAGGCAACATTTGCCTTGCCCCTTGTCAGCAGGGACAAACCTCTTTGGCCTTCATGGCAGCAGAAAGAGCACAAGACTTCATCTTGAAGCTGTGATGGGACAACTCTTCTGCTTCCTAAACCAAGCTTCCTAAGCTCCCAAGTCTGTTCTTCTCAGCATAGTACATCTCACCCTCTCCCTCTCTAGCCAGAAGGGACCTGCAATGTCCTTTGCTCTTGCGCTCCCTGTGTTCCTCACAGCAGAGGAAAGAGGAGAGACCTGTCAATTGCACTGCAGGAACCAGAATCTCCTCACTCTGAGCTGTGACTCCAGGGCCTCCACTTACTGAAAGGGATCATTCTCTCCACTCTTTGATCTGACTTTCCTCCAAGCTGGCCAAATCCCTTCATTATATACCTTCCTAGCATATGCTTTTTTCAGCTTTACCAAAAGGGAAGGGCTCCCTGGGAGAAGACTTCATGAGATTTTTGCTATTTCCCAGCACCAGGACTCTAATGCAGAATAAGGGATAGGATTGCTACAGCATGGGATTCTGTAACAATCATGCAAGACCACCTTACTCTTATAGGCACACATGATGTGCTGGCACTCAAATTTGTGCCACTTTTATCCTGGTATTTTATCCTTGTTCAGTCTTAGAACATATTATTGATATGAGTTCACATCTGCCATAACCCAGCAAGGTACCCTTCTGCTTTTCTTTTGCCTTCTTTCTCTATCTGTCTTTCTCTGCTCTCTCATCTTGATGCAGAAGATGGCTTTTTCTATGCATATAGACAAACTTGTCATCTCTTTTGAGGGGAAGGTGATAGCTGTGTTAACCATTGTTTGTCCTCTGCTGTGAGAGAAGCACCAAGGTGCTTTGGCCAATGGTGGGATCCTCTTGTGCTATGTGCCTAGAGATAGACATACTTTTACTCCAAAACAGGTACAGCATGACTGTTACCTCCTCTTTTTACATGATGAACAGAGGCACGGGAGAGTTAGAGAGAGAGCCATGAGCCAAAGATCCTCAGCCTGGTCTGTATAATGCAATGCAGCACTGTGGCTTCTTCCCTGCTCAAAGGAGAAGATAACCAGCCACCCTCTGTGAGGGGCAGGACCTTTCCTGTAGCAGTCAATGGCCAGCACTGCCATAAAGATAGCTCCCTGGGGACCAAACAGCTCCCTTGAACAGTACCTTTTCAGTCATGCTTCTAACTATGGAGAAGCAAAGCACTGACCCTGCCTGCCCAGGGAGGAGATACCCCCACTTTGCCACAGACCCCACTAGAAATGTCACACGTTTGGTTTCTCTATTAACAGCTTTGGGAGACATGGAGCTTTATTTGTAGGCCAACACCCGGCACATTTTTGAGCACTCAGTCACAAAATAACATCTGTCCATGAAAAGACCATGAGGGAGCTGTTTTAATGATATTTTTTTTAACCTAAAGGGAGCTTGCACCATCTGTCCTGCTGACAGGTTCACTGAAGAGAGACATCCATGGTTTGTCAGCTGGGTTTCACACACCCACTTGTGAATCCTGTCCACAAATAGGATTCTTCTCTCCTGGGCCAAAGGTACTTGCTGCTTTAATTGAAGATAACACAGAGATCCTCCCACGTCTGTAATCAGTGGTAAGGCTTGGGCTTCCTATTTCCCGTAAGTGTTGCCTTTTTTAATGTCCTGACCAATCTCAGCTAGAGTCATTGCTACTTTCTAACTGCCCAAAAACCTCTCTGTAATTTTCATTAAGGAGAGCTAATTTTTATTTTTCTCTTCTTATGCAATACCCCTCTATTGTTTCAAACAGCCACCAGGTTTCCCCTGAAGATGTCTGTGTTGCAGGGTATGGAGGACCAACATTTCATGAGCTTTATACTTCCACTATGTGAAATGCTGAATGTCGGTACAATTTACAGCAATTGAGCACTGTAAGTGGCAGAGCCTTAAGAGGGTGTTTGGCATCACTCTTGTGTTTCCACCAAGATATTCTTCTTTGGTTTATAAGAAACAGTGGTGTCCATGATGATTTACTGTCACAAACTTGCATGTGGTTTTGTGTCCAGTTTAACAGAAGTCACTGCCCAGTTGATGAATCATATGTATAAATAGAAGCACCTACAAAGACACACTTCTTGACTTTTTACAGAAAGAGGGTCTTCTGCATCTTAAATTCAGAAATTGTGTCTTTATTCCATTGGCCCTTCTCCATGTCCAGCTACTGCCCATGACGATGAAGAGCCCCACCACAGTGCCCCTCTCCTGTCTGAGAGTGCAAAAGGGTCTCAGCTCAGTGTCTCCACTGTAGAAACAAATCTTCTCTTGGCTTCTCCATTTACTTCCAGGAACAGAAAAGACCCTTAGGTGAAGGAGCCAACCAAAGCCTTTATTGCAAGTGATACTGTTCAAGCTTTCTGCAGGGACCCGAATTGGAGTATAATGATTACACTGAAGAGCACCTCAGAGAAAGAGGATGGAGTAATCTAAGAGAAATGAAGACTGAAAGCAGTAGCTGACACTTAGTCTTGCATTATAGCCCATGGGACAGAAGGCACAAATACAGTAAATTACCTGTAAGATGTCTCTTCTTCGTAGAATGAATGACTAACATACTGGAAATACAGTGAAATGAATGAAAGATTTTCCTTTTCTGTCTTTAGAGGACTGAATAATAACTTACATGCTTCCTTGTGCAGCAATACTTTAGTCAATATTTATAGAACAATGCAGTAAAGCAGCTTCATATTTGTTCCCTATTTGATAATAAATAAAGATGGTTTTCAGATTTCTAGTTGCCTTTAAAACTGTCTAATATTCTATTTTTATGTGATTTCAGCCTGAATAATTTAGTACCAGAAGAAAGCTTGCCCCAAACATATGAGGTCTCAAAACATCCAGAGAGGAAATTTGAGAAGCAAAAGAAAATGTTCATCTGTGCAATGTAACCACACACAACACATCCAGACATTTTACCAAAACAGGTCAAATCTCAGGGACAAATCTTATTTCATGTCCCTGTTGTTGATTATGGTGTGATAAACAAGAAGCTGCTAATTACAGTTGTTGCTCTGGCAAAAGTTTCCAGTCCTTCATTCTTTGTGAGTGCCTTGCTCTGCCCTGCATTCAGCAGTTTCAACAAAAATCCATGTGCCTCTTCTGTTTCTCTTCTCAATTTGGACTAAAGCAGTGGGTTACACTTGGATATGATAGCCATAGCTGTAGGAACAGAAGAGCATAGAGCTCCTTTATTTTCCTTCATCGGTGTATACCTGTTTCCTGTTCTTCCGTTATGTCATATGCTCATTACTCCAAGTTCATGCTTCTTGGTCACTGACTAAATCTGTAATCTTTAATGTTTTGAATGGCTGGAATAAACCAGAGATACTAATCTGCACTGAAAGGTGTCCTTAGTGCCTTTATGTTTTCATATGCTGTACTGTTTCCTTCATCATTACAGGTTATCTAGCATTCACATTAGGTGTTCCACCTCTTTCTGTTCTGCCCGTGATACCTCAGTGAGTGGACTACCAGAAATCTCACTACACCTCTCCCATCTCCAAATCACTTATTAAATCACATTGTATTCCTCAGAAGTGAGTAAAGCTAGTCATATGCCTACAAAAGGATTTCTTATGTGACTATTTTTCTGACAGAAACAGAAAAATCCATTCTATTTCTCTTCTGAAACTTAAATTTTATTTAGAATTAAGGGAAGGGACCAGCTATGAGTGGGGTTAGCTACACCACCAAACTGAAATGGCCATGTTAGTAAAAGTTAGTAACCCAACTTGAAAAGGCTGAAGTTGGACGAACTGCAGACCAATCCTGCAGAGCTACCACATGCAGGACAGCCCAGGACCAGGGCACTGTAATCTAAATCAATCTCAATTTACAAGAGCTGTGTATCAGACCATGAGGCATCAGCCCATCCTGTCACAACAGCATAGTTTGCCACCTCACCAGCTGTGCCGCTGACCTTTAGACCACACACGTGCCCATGTTAGCTGAGAAACCACATTATCAATCATGGCAATAATAATTGAAGTGTAGCAGTCAGTGATATTCTCCCTGACTTTATTTAGATTCATTGCTGGTGGATCTGTATAACCCAGGGTCTCCTTCACCAATGAACATATCACTGCCATTATGTTTCTTTTGTTCATTCTCGAGTTTCACTAATGTACAAATTTCTTTCAAAAACACTCAAAGAAAAGCCAGAAAAAGAATACTTTTGCCTTGGTTTATTTAAAATAGTTAGTTCCTTCTGGGTAGATAATAGATAATTAAAACTCCCCAGCAGGAGTTAACCTTTAACAAAGCAATGGGCATGTAGCAGACTTCAGTGGGAAGCAGATGTAGCAACATGGTAATAGACACCCTCCCCTGTGCAGCTGGTCCCCACTCTGCACCATGACGAACCGTCTGTCTGAACTGAGGGTCTTTGGCTCCAGCATCTGAGATGCTCAGGTACCATCTGGACTTCAGTGACAGCAGCCCAGAGGGAAGGACTGATTTGTTAGTCAGTGTCTCCACATCTTTAAATCCTTCCTCCATCTCTCCAAACTGATAACTTAGGTTTCATTCATTACTTTACTTCTCTAAGAACTATTGATTTTTAAAAACATGTTTCCACCTGTTTGACAGAGTAACACTGACAGCAGAGGAAGGATTGCAGAAATGGCAGCTGTTTACTGCCTAATCCAAAGTGCATCAGAATTAATAGAAAATTACCCATGGTCTCCAAGAGGCTCTGGGTCAGGCCTGAGAGGCAAAGGAGTTCTGGTAGCCGTGAGTTATTTTTATGCTATCTTGTACAGCATCCAACAGGACCCTGCTATGGTATCTCAAGAAAGCAGTAAGTATCTCAGCCTGTTCAGGGCTGTGAGGACTCAGCATCCTCTACAGCCATGGGAGAGAGGAAATCGTAACACACCTAAAATAAGGTTAAATAAGGCAGCCATGTGCCACAGATAGCAAATGGAGCCAGGATCTAGCATTGGTGTGTGTCAACATGCATAAATCAGTCCTCCCTGCCAAATTCACACACCACTTGGAGTTCATCTAAAACCAGAAGAAATGGGTTCTCCTCTCAGCTCTGCCCCAGCATCTTGTCTGTGACATTTGGGGTCCTGAGCCTCAGTTTTCCTGCATAATGAAGAGGACCTTCACAATATGTTTCCCTGCCTGGTCTCTTTAGGTTGGTAGCTCTCTAGGACCAAAGCTGGTTCTTGCTTTGTAATACAGAAAATACTTTTGCTTAGGACCTAGTCTTGATAAAGGCTTCTAGGTGCTTACCACAGTAATATTTGGTTAAGGAAAAATGTTGAATAACTTTCCTCACACCCTGCTGGTTGGCTGCAAGTCAAATGCAAGACACTTTCTGTGGTGGGTTGACCCTGGCTGAATGCCAGGTACCCCCCTAAGCCATTCTATCACACACACCCCGTCAGATGGACAGGGGAGAGAAAATATAACAAAGGGCTCATGGGTCAAGATAAGGACAAGGAGAGATCACTCAACCAATTACCATTATGGGCAAACCAGACTCGACTTGGGGAAAATTAACTTAATTTATTGCCAATCAACCAGAGTAGCGTAATGAGAAATAAAATGAAATCTCAAAATACCTTCCCTCCACCCCTCCCTGCTTCCCGGGCACAGCTTTTCTCCCAGATTCTCTACGTACCCCCCTCAGCAGCTCAGTGGGATGGGGAATGGTGGTTACGGTCAGCTCATCACGTTGTTTCTGCCGCTTCATCCTCCTCAGGGGCAGGACTCATCACGCTCTTCCCCTGCTCCAGCATGGGGTTCCTCCCACAGGAAACAGTTCTCTATGAACTTCTCCAAAGTGGGTCCTTCCCCCAGGCTGCAGTTCTTCACAAACTGCTCCAGCATGGTCCCTTCCACAGCGTGCAGTCCTCCAGGCACAGACTGCTCCAGCGTGGGTCCGCCGTGGGGTCACAAGTCCTGCCAGAAAACCTGCTCCAGTGTGGGCTCCAATCTCCATGTGTCTGCAAGTCCTGCCAGGAGCCTGCTCCAGTGCGGGCTTCCCACAGGGTCACAGCCTCCTTCGGGCAATCACCTGCTCTGATGTGGGGTCCTCCACGGGCTGCAGGTGGATATCTGCTCCACCATGGACCTCCATGGGCTGCAGGGCGACAGCCTGCCTCACCGTGGTCTCCACCACAGGCTGCAGGGGCATCTCTGCTCCAGCACCTGGAGCACGTCCTCCCCCTCCTTCTTCACTGACCTGTACGTCTGCAGGGTTGTTTCTCTCACATGTTCTCACTTCCATCTCCAGCTGCCGTTTCTGTGCCTGCCACAACTTTTTTTCCCTTCTTAAATATGTTATCCCAGAGGCACTACCTCTGTCACTGATAGGCTCGGCCTTGGCCAGCAATGTGTCCATCTTAGAGCCTGCTGGTATTGGCTCTGTCAGACATGGGGGAAGCTTCTAGCAGATTCTCACAGAAGCCACCCCTGTAACCCCCTCCCGCTACCAAATACAATACACTTTCCAAAAAGACTATGAGCAAAATCTAAGCAAACACTCTTCCATTTAGGCTTTCCCTTTCTCACCTGTGCAAACTATAATCCTCAGTCAGGTCTTGGTCATGGCCTGTTGATGAATACCTGTGTAGTCATCAATAAGTGCCCACGACATGGCACTCAAGAAAGGGGCTGCAGCTTCATCAGTGCATTCAATCAAGATGTAATTGCAGGAGCCATTAGACTGCAGACAGCTCCTGCACTCTGCTATCAAGATTGTAATGATACATCTTGTTTTGCTTTTCAGCTATCATTTCGGTAATGAATAAAGGCTTGTGGAAGCATTCTACTTTACAGACAGGTGACAAGTCAGAATGGAGACTCTGCAGTGCAAGGACGCACCAAAAGTTTGTGAGAAAATGTATTTGGTGTGCACTTTGAGGCACTTTGGGGGTTTTATTTATGAAAAAGGATTACAAATCAAATTTATTCCCTAAGAGAAATATCCCCTGCTTCCTATATACAGGCCAATTACAGAAATTCTGTTATGCCAACTTCAAATATTCTGCTGAACAGGGAATGAGTAGAAGGACAGGTCATGGGGTGAAAGGAATGAGAAAAAGACTGAGAGAAAGTGAGTCACCCTAGTGTTCGCTGTTACCAGCAACTCACAAGAACTATGCTTGTTAAGTTGCAATCTGTCTTGTTAAACACCAAGCACCTATCTCAATGACACTGCATCCTAATTATGAATCTTCATAAAGTTTTTAGACCTGAATGGTGCTTGTCAGCGTTCCTGGAAGTAGGGTATTTGTAAAGGGAATGCTGTGGGTTTGTTTCTTTTTCAGCTGCAAGCGAGAAGGTGCAGTTTTAAGTGTTTTGTGAGCGTGACTTGGCAGGGATAGAGAAAAGATGCAAATGCCTTTTGCACACGTAACTTTTGTGCAGTAAAGTGCCAGGCTCAGCAGATTAGTATCTACCCTGACCCTGCTGCAGATTTCCCAGCTACTGGGACACATCCTTCCCTCTCTTTGTCCTGCAGTGAGAAGGTTGTTAAACTTGAGGAAGCTACCTTAGGTAATAATCCCAGTCAGCAGATTACTTCCTTGAGGAAACATGGAGCCTGAAAAGAAGAGCAGGCTACAAAATGGAAATTGTGCTGTGGTTTTTCTATGCTTTGCTATGTCTCCTCAGACGTCTATTTTTTTGAAAATCATTATACTTTTCATCCATATTTTTAAAGCACCTGGAGTTTTGGAATGGCATATAGTAAAACAGAATAGATGGCTACTACTGTCTATTTATAATGCACTGGTCATTTACATAGAAAGGTGCTGTTAGTTTTGTGCTTACAGTGCCTTTGGCTCAGAGAATCAGCAGTTACTGCTGTTTGCAGGAAATCTTGATGAATAACATAGTGGCAACAAGAGTACAACACTGATATCCTGTGCCTGGTTGTACCAATCCATCTGTTTCAGCATCTCTAATAAAGAAAGAAACAAAGAAATCCTAACTGTGCTGCTCACGTTAATTGGGACTGAAATATATACTCTAGTCAACAACCATATAGGCAGCTAGCTTACTTGACAGCTGGCCCAAGCTGTGAAAATTTCAAGGCTGAGGTTCCCTCATGATCCATGGAACACTTTAAGCACAGGCAGTAACAAATGAACAGTGGTTTTGCGATGACTTCCTAAAATACCCACTTCTGTAATGCAGGGATCAGTGCTCAGAGCAAAGGGAACATCTCAGCCCAATCACCCATGGGGCCATTGGTCCTTCCCCTAAGACAAGCAAGTATGGATCAGGCTGGGGTTGAGTGGTTTTGGGTTTGTAGGGTTTGGGGATTTTGGCAATGGGAATATTTAGAGAGCAAATTCTGCTACAAGTCAGCTCAAATGAGGGCTCAAATGTGGGACCTTGCTAGGGGCTCCTCTCCCTCACGGTGATGGGACAGGTCTGATGTTGAGCCTTTGCCCTGCCAGGTACCTGTTGGTGGCAGAGGAGAAGGGTCCACACAGACACCAACACAGAGGATGAGGCTGCACTGCGGAAAGCTCGTGTTCATGGCACTCAGCAGGTGGACACAATTCTGTCAGCTCCCACCCCTGCAGTCAAGGCGAAAGGCTGTGGCTTGATAGTTCAAGCTAGGAGATTGCTTAGCATTTTCTGTAAAAGAATAAATATTTTTGTCTGGAAAAACAATGGGGTCACATTTCTTTCTGGCAATATGGTGATCACTGCAATTTCTGCAAGCTGACGAATTTCACTGAGCCTTTGAAACTGGTAATTAACCATTTATTACTGGAAGGGGAGAACAAAGGGGAAGAGCAAATTGAATCTTAGCTAGGTTCACTGTCTCAGCACTAAACACAATTACAACTGCTTTACCGGACACCTTCAATTTTCACCATCATTAAATAGAGACATATTTCAACCACTTACTGCATACAGCCTAAGATGAGACCTTTACTTTAGAAAAAGGCTTCTCCAGAGCCAGAGTTGTGCTCCCCTGGGGAAAAAAATTCACCCATCCGGGCTGCAGTTGGCCACAGGGCCCTGAGCCAAAGCCGTAACAACTGGAGTTAATAGTCCCTTCTCAATTTGAAATTCAGGATGCTATGCCTGGTTGGGGCTACTCAGCTCTTCCCTTTCCCACAGAGGCAGATTTGGTCCTTAACCGGACTTCCATTGTCTTTGCCAAAATGTGGACCCTGCTACACCATGTCACATGACAATGGTAAGCCTAGGGTGTATAGGGATCACCTTCTAACATGCTTTCTTTAAAAGTTTAAGAGATTTAAAAGATTAAGAGGACACTCTGTGCCATCAGTGCCAGGGCAACATCATGACCTTCCCCACTTCAGGACCACATGAGCCAAACCCAGTGGATCAGATGTCAAAGGTCAAGCCCCAGAGAGCCAGGGGCTGATGCAGAGCTGCATGGACCAATGCAGATGATCCACAGCTGGGCGGCAAGGGGATGAACCTTCTGCTTGGTGCCTGAGACTGCGCATGGCTAAGCAATGCTTAAGAAAAAGCCAGCTCCTGGTATGTCCCTCTGCAGTCACTGGAATCATGCTCATTAAACCTATATCTAAAGATTTATTCTCATTTACGTGTGTCTTACTTTGGCAAAACAGTCACACTCTTAATGAGCATTTGGTGCACATGTGAGTCTATCTCTGTTCAGTTAAGTACCCGCATAACTTTGAACATGAGGTTTAAATGCTTTTAAGGTTGCTGGGCATCCAGAGCATATGCTTAAAATTAAATATGTGATAAAATATTTTGCTAAAGCCATAAAACAACCTAAAACAAACACATGCAGAAAATGTAAGTGCAGTGGAGCAAATAATAACAATAACAGAAAAAAATTCTGCTCGTTATTACCATGCTGAACTGAAGCATACTGTGATGGCCTTAACACAGAACCCCGGAGACTCTCTGGCATCCTACACCAAAACATGATCTGGAAAGAACCTGTTGTGCTCATGCACTCTCATTTTGGAAAAGAGAGTCATTCTTACAAAGCTGAGCGAGGACGTAGGCGCCTCCATTCTAGCCTTGACTTTGATGTTGCTCTATTGGAAAACTTGGGCAAGTTCCTTACTGTGTTCTGCATCAGTTTGCACATCTGTAAAATACCGATCATCTCTGTAAAGCTCTTTAGATATGTATAAATTCAGTAATAAGCACAGCTGATCACCTCTCCATTGTCTGCTGTGCAGTGGAGGTCAATGCAGAGACATCTAAACTTGTTCCATGACCAGAATAGCTGCATTAATTAAGAGGCTGACTGGGTGAAGCTAATTACCACCAGAAGGTCACAAGGTAGGGCTTCCTGATTCCAGCACAATGCCATGCTTACGCAGCTCTACTGCTTTCAAACAGCTCCTTACATCACGCCCCACACTCATGCATGTTCCGTAGTTGACAGACCTTCCCGGTGTCCCATTTCCATTGGCCCTCACTCCTCAAACCCTTTTCTCAATGTATCAGTGCTGACAATATTTTTGCATCTATTTTGAAACTGAGCTCTAATAAATCTTAATTGTTTTTCTCCTCCCATTAAATTCATCAGCATTAGGCACAAGAGGGTGCAAAGACAAGCCCCAGGTGTCTCATACAGACTTTTCCTCTGCATAGGAGATTAATTCAGGTCAGATCCCAATTGCCCTAGCAGCCTGTTGAGCTGAGATCCAAGACTGCAGGTTAAGCCCACTGATACGTACTTCCAGGAGACAGTTTACACTCCTGTGCCTTTATGATAGGAGGATTGACAATTTCACAGATTCTTGCACTTCCATCTGTCTCAGCGTCTTTCTCTTCCTTACACCCTGCAGAGAAGTAAATGAATTCGAGGCAATGAGGGTCTTTACTGGTCAAATGCACTTAAACTGCCAGAGCCTCCTCAACAGTTGACAATTTTGCATTGCTACAAATTTGACTAGATGCCTTGTGACACCTCCCCAGCAGGAGACCATTGGTCTTCGGCATCAAGATTGACCTTGGAAAGTCCACACTGACCTCCCACTGTGTGAAATAAGCAGAGATGCAGGGGATCCTGCCATGCAAGTACACAAAGGTCAGATTCAATGCAATTTGTGTGATTGCTGCAATAGTCAGCAGAAAGAGCCTTGCTAAGCTTGGAGTGCAGTTCCTGAACAATCCACAGGACAAAACAAAGAGATTTTTTTTCCCAAAATTAGTGCCAATCAACTGATATTAAAAACATTGTTATTACTGATTATTATTTTGTATGAGTGCACAAAGAGATTTCTCTTGTGAGGTGTTTGGATAGGAAGCGGAAAAAATAAGCAGAAGACCTGCAGGGATGAAATATTGTGGCAAAAAAAAAAAAAAATCTAGTACTCAGAGTTAGAGCCTTTCCTGAAAAACACAGCTTTTCAAGTGCCAAAAAATCCCTCAGTATCTGAGGAACAGCATGTAATTTTGAGGCAGCCGTGTGCCCTAAAAACCATGCAAGCTTCTAATTTTAATTAGGATTTCAGACCAGTCTATTGCGAATGAGGGTGGTTGACCCAGCCCCACCTTATTCCTTCTTTCTGGGAACCTGGGGAAAGCAGTAAGGACAAAAGCCACTTCTTTTCCTCAGAGTAAACTTTGGAGAGTGGTGTGGGATTTCTCTGAGGTGTGCAAAATGTTACCAGCTGTCTTGTAGGTTAGCAGGAATATTCAGTCTTCCTGGTGTTTTGTGGGGTTTTTTTACTTTTATTTGGGTGTTTGTTTGGGGGTTTTAGTCCGAGTGCAAGATTTTAGGAGAGTTTCTTCAGAATTCAGCCTCAGAAAGCTTTGCTTTTCAGACAGATTGCTTCCCTTCTTTCTCCTTCTGTCCAAAAGAAGCTATAGGTTTTAACCTATAACCTTGGCTATAGGTTTTCTGTGTATTACTTCATGTCCTGGTTTTGGCTGGGATAGAGTTAATTTTCTTTCTAGTAGCTGGTACAGTGTTATGTTTTGCACTTAGTATGAGAATAATATTGAACACACTAATGTTTTCGGTTGTTGCCAAGTAGTGCTTAGATTGTCAAGGATTTTTCAGCTTCTCATGCCCAGCCAGCAAGAAGGCTGGAGAGGCGCAAGAAGTTGGGGGGGAACACAGCCAGGGCAGCTGACCCAAACTGGCCAAAGCGGTATTCCATACTATGTGACGTCATGCCTAGTATATAAATGGGGGGGAGTTGGCCAGGGATGGGGGGGGATCGCTGCTTGGGGACTAACTGGGCATCGGTCAGTGAGTGGTGAGCAATTGCATTGTGCATCACTTGGTTTGTATATTCCAATTCTTTTATTATTATTATTGTCAATTATTATTGTCAATTATTATTATTATAATCTTCATCATTATTATTATTTTCTTCCTTTCTGTCCTATTAAACTGTTCTTATCTTAGCCTACGAGTTTGGTTTTTTTTTTTTCCTGATTCTCTCCCCCATCCCACTGAGTGTGGGGGGAGCGAGTGAGCAGCTATGTGGTGCCTAGTTGCTGGGTGGGTTTAAACCATGACACCTCACTTCAGCAGTGAAACACCCTGTATGGAAACTCTGAAGGGCCTTGGTGCTATCTGTAGGGTAGTGAGGATACTAGAGGTTTGCACCTATGAACAGCAAATTAGGACCTGGTGAATTAGGGCATTGAGCAACCAAGTACTGAAATTCCAGGTAGCTCTGTCTGATGTACCTTCTTCTACTACCTCAGGTTCATTTAAAATTTCTCCAAGCCTGGTAAGTGCCAGGAGTCCCACAAGTAGAGGCCTTGATGATAAGAATGAGTTGCTGCTTCTTCATTTGCCGCCAGATGCCAACAAAGTTGCTCCAGCAGAAAAAACAAGGAGATGTCCCAAGAGCCCCTACTCCAGTTAGAGCCGGAGAAAGCAGAGCAAGGAGATGGTCCTCTGTCTTGGTGTTATCTCCCCAGGTGCCTGAGCCCTCAGCACCACTTGCACGTCACTTGGTGGCCTGGCCTTTCTAGGCTTTCATTATACGACTGAGCTTCAACACAAGTGATTAATTTCTGGACTTCCCACTCATATGGCTAGTGCACAGGCTAAGATGCATCTTAGCTGCCATAAATATTGTGAATCATAATACTTGCATAAGCAAGCTACTGAGGTCTAAGTGGAATTATTAAAAAATGCAAAACTCTTTTGGAAAAGTAGGTCTTTGGGTCAAACATCAGTCCAGTCCCATTCAATTCTACATTAATGACCTAGCTGAAGGAGGAGTAGTGCTACTTATTGAATTTGCAGAGTGATATCAGGCTGGAAGGGTCTGCCAGCACTTTGGAGGAATGGATCACTGTCAAAATTATCTTGAAATTAGTGGAGAAATAGAGGGAGAAAAATTACTCAAAGACAATGAAAAAATCTGGAGTTCTGTAGGACCAGTCACAACTGGATCTGCAGGTTAGGAGGGATCACAAAACTAAATTCAGTAATGTCATCCAGGAAAGCAAACTTTATAAAGCTAAATATGTAAGGGGAAGGTCACAAGAAAGATAAAAGAATGGGTAATTCCTCCTTTCTGGTGTGAACTAGCAAAGGGACGTGCATCATGTCTGGTCTGGAACATCATATTTAAAAAGAAAAAAAATGTGAACTGAGTGAAGAAAGGGTAAATAACACAAGAACAGTCACTGGAGTTGAAAACATGAGCTGTGAGGAAAATCTGAAAGAAGAGTTTTCTCGGTTGAGTGAGGAGAGGCACAGCAATCTTCAAATAAATAAAAGTTCCATAGTGAACAAAAGGTTGTTGGCTTAAATTGTGACAAGCATGATTTCTGAGCTCAATTCAGTCATATAAACATAGATGTTTGAAGCCATTTCAGATGCTTCAGGGTATGTGATACATTTCTACACTACAAGGCTGCAAATATGACACAGGTACTACAGCAGATCAGGCCTTTCTGGAGAGGTAGCTAGAGATGGGCTGGCAAGATGAGCAGCCTCTGAGCACAGTACCAATTAGATGGCCTCCCAAAGCCTCTGCCAGCCAGGGTGAACACCCCTAATTCAGTTGGTATTCTGTCTCTCTTACCTGCAGGTCATTAGGTTTTACTGGGAATCCTGTAAAGCCTGTGCTAATGAAGCCTGCTAGAGGAGCATCAGGTATGGCCAACCAGACGTGAACTCCAGAACCCTCAGAGTATCTCCAGCCTCCATATTGCTGCTGTTGGAAGTAGATTGACAGGGATTAAGTGCCTTTAGTAACTATTATTTAGTACCAGGCATTAACATGGCTGCAGCGTGCAAGATGTGGCTCTGCAGTACGGGAATCTCCCCCTCAGCTGATGTATTGATTCAATGTGACTAAGCATGGCTGTGAGGAGAGGCTGCACTGTGCCATGTGGACCGGTATGAGGGGAACACTGCAAATGTGTTCCTTACCTATTTGGATGGCTGCAGTTAGAGGATGATAAATCAATACATAGAGGAAGGGAAATGGCTAGGACAGTTAAGGATAGTTTTTGCGTACAGGGAGCAGAAGCATGAACAGGGCACAACAACCCATGGTCAAATTTACTTTTCCTGTTCCAACATTTCTTTTATTTTTATATTAACTCCCTTTCTCCTTCCTCCACTCTTTGACCTACAAGAGGAGCAAGATAATTTGAATACAATTTTAAAAGAATATTTGCCTTGAGCTGGAAAAAAAAAAAAATGGAAAATTCACTCTGCTTGTGGAGCAAAAAGGAGAAGGACTCCACCATAAAAGGCTTTTGTTCAAGCTACTAGCTTTGCTTCTGCTGTAACAGAACTATGTTTTCTTCTCTGCCTTCTCAATTCAGGCCAAAAAGTTGGTGAGAAAAAGAAAAAGGAATAATTTATTTGAACCTCACAGCCATCCCAACACCTCTGGATTAACACAGGTCTTTGTGACCTGTGAAGCTCTCAAGGTACAAGTTGTAAAAGCACACAATGAGTTTCTGGCTAGCAGTGATGGCTGGGGTGTGTGAAGGCTCCTTGGCAAGTGGGGCAGCCTCACCGGGAAACGTCAGAGAGGGGGAGAAACTCGATGTGCAGAGACTGTTCAACGTATGGTTATAGACAACAGTTGCTGGTGGCTTTAAAAAAAAAAAAAACAACAAAAAACCTTCCTTAAGCCTCTCAGCAGACAGAGCAGCATATTTCCTTTAAAAACAAAACCATACTGTTTGTTTCATTTCCTTCTCACTGAAAGTAGCCTCGTGGTGTGCACAATTCCTGGGGCCGGGTTTGTCACCTCGTAAGAGCCCTGCTTGCTGAGCAAAGACTGCCTCCTGTTCTGGGGAGCACTTTCAGTCTCATGTGGACGGAAATCAGGAGTCGCATCCCTGAAGGAAGCAAAGGGGTTGAAATGGAGGCAGAAATTCAATGCCACGCAGCCCCTCAGAGGCTGCCTGTGGGCAATAACAAGCCTTGTGCTGGCCCCTGCAAAGAGGAGAGCTTAAACTCCACCTTTTGCAGAAGCAGCAAACATTTCTCAAGAAGCAAAGCTCACAAAATATCATCAGGATCCAAACAGTCACAGAATGCCTACCTCTGTCTATGCAGAGAGGTGACTTAATTTTTCCTCTGTTTCCCCACCATACGATTGGTGCATAAAACCCTCCAGCAACTCTAAAATATTATTTAGTAATCCTGGCATGAAATGTTGAGAGGGAAAGTGCCTGGATTGGCTGAAGTAGCATCTGAGACTCAAAAGGCATCTAGATCTTCTGTATATTTAATGTTTCAGTCAGAAATACAGTCTCCATGCTTCAATTTAAAGACAGAAAAGCTCTAATCTTTGCAATACTGTGGGCTGGAGATCACAGTACCAAAAAAAAAAAAAGTGAGTTGGGAAGACTATCATAACCACTTAATTAGCTGCTAGATCAGCCACTGTAGCAGAGCAGGATTTATTTGGGAGACAAATGGGATTTCAGGTTTCTGTCTTACAGTTTTACAATTCTCATCATGAGATAAAACAAGTAAAATAACTCAGAGTAAAATATCAGAATAGGTTTACACGATGGGTCATTTCCCCTCCTTCTCTCACCGTTTTCACTTGTCTCAACCCGCTCTCCTATTTAATGGAAACTCGGTGCTTTCTAAAACTTTTCAAGTCTGAAATCAAAACTAAAAAGCCATTGCAGAAACATTTAGGTAGTAAAAATCTGTAGCAAGTTTTCATGTTCCTGGCATGAGTAAGTACAGAGGGCTCACAGTGTACTGAGGAAATATTTGTGCATCATGAAATGGCTTCCTTTACACTGTAGGAAATACAAGAACAAAGCTGGAAGAAAGACTATAGCACCTGAATTTCCCACCTGTCATTGTTATGAGGTAGCAATGGGTGGGTGTGCTGTTAGTGATTGCCTCAGAAATGGATGTCCAAGCCACAGCCACCCACTGTGCTTCACATGTGTGAGCTGACACCCGATGCTCCAGCCCTTCATCCATCACAGCTAAGAGCCATTGCAAGGCTGTTGTTGTCCAGTTGCACTTCCCACCTGATGAGCCTCATGTGAGATGTCACCTGGTGTCCCTGTGGTGTGAATATGTCATTCCTTAAAGGAGAGTACAGAAAGCCCAGCCTTCCCTGTAAATTACCCTGCAGCCTTTCCGCCTCCCTGAATATTTTGACCATTGCACTGTAATTTTCCTTTGAATGCTGCAACTGCTCTGCTCTTCTCAGATGCTGTAGCTGTAGCAATGTCACACAATCTTTCTTAGTGGGTTCATTTCTGCATGGCACCCCTTGTAATGGCCTTGAAAAGCAATATGGTAATAATGCTGCAGTAATCTGTTATATGCCCATCCACAACACTTACAAACCAAAGGACTCCATGAAGGCAGCCTTAATGTAGATGCAGCAAGAAGACATGGCCTCACCTTACAAATATTTTTAGTATCTGGATCCAAACTCGTGATGAACCAAGAATGGGAGAGGTATGCAGACCAATTCCAGGACTACATGGTTGGGCATTGGGGTTAGAAGCAAGTGAAAGAATCATGTGCAACAACTAAATTTCTTTTCAGTGTAGTGTAGAATATGTGGATATTTAGCTTTGGTAACTAAATGGGTCAAAGCAATGACTTGGCTCTATCCTTAAATTAATATCTATCTTTCAAGCCCATTCCCTAACCTGTTATTTTAAAGGGTAAATACACAAAGAGAGTTGCTTTTTTTTTTCTTTTTTTTTCTTTTTCTTTTTTAACTCAGGATACCTATACTGCTATTGTGTGGTCTTAAAATGTTTTTTTCCCATTCTCACTGTGTTTCTAAATAACCCTACCTGCTGCACAGCGATTGACGGAAAAATTCCTGTGCACAATGATAAACCAAAAGTCTGTCTAGCCCCATATCCTGCGTCCTTGCCTCAGTTCAAAAGCAGATCTCTAAGGAAGGATACGTAATAATACTTCCTCCAAGGACTCTTCCATCGTCCAGCAATGTGCAGCTCAAGGGTTTCAAACACTTTGTATTGAATCATTTGCAGTGAACAGCGTCATTTTCTGCTTTTTCCCTTGATATTCCTCACCGGAAACATTTTCTGTCTTTCATACAAAACACATTTCTCTTCATTCATCCTTTGCTGTGATCCTCACTTAAAAAGGAAAATAAGCTTGGCTAAAGAATACTTTGGGCAGAATTAACAGAACAACTGGAAATTATCAAAAGAGATTTCAGAGATCTGATTAATATTTTCTTCATGCACAGACTTCAGGGTCTGTCATACACTTCCTCAGAACAAGCTCCCTATGTCTTTCAGTACTCTTGGTACTTCAGACCGAGCAAGAAAGCTGGAAACATCTTCACTGCCTCCTTCTTCTAATTTGCAGCTGCTGTCTTGGATGTTAATACTTTGAAGAAGTCTCTCTGTTCTCCTGACTGTTCATAGTCATTATTTCTATCAACTCTCTCACTGTTTTCTAAGCCTTTCATTTCAAAATGCTTAAGAAATTACTTACTGGCAAGACATGACTAAGCCGGGGATAGTACTGGTAATTTAGGAAAACTATATGCATTAATGTAGCAGCAAAGTTTGGACCTCAAATATCAAGAAATGACAGGACCCTCTAAAATGCACAGGGTGCTTCAAGCTCCCATCAGCTTGTTCTCAGCTGGAAGGAAGCCTGTTTCTAGCAAAATCTGCTTTACTACATGGCTTTCTAAATTTCAGATTTATAGGACTGCATTTGTGACAGATCCCTGACTGCACAGGGACAAGCAGCAGTTAAAGGAATCACTTAGTTTCACTCTAGGCTCTAGGGTGTATTTTGGAGCAGGCTGGGATAGATGAACAACTTTGACAAACGTGAGGATGTCGTAAGCCCATGTCAGCAGGTATGAGCACAAGAAGAAAATGACAGCCATTAATACAGCATTGGCTGTTAAACTCTAAATGAGCCTGAATGCAGTTCTCTGAAATGAATCTTCTTCCTTTTTCCCAAAAGTGTAAAAGGTCTCTGTGCCTGAAGAAAAGGAGGGACACCGTCACTGTCAGAGGAAGACTGTTATCTGTAGGGAAGGTGTTTGCCTCATCTTCACTTTCCATTAATCAAATAGTTTTTATGGAGAGGTCAGGAAAGGCTGGTGATACAGCTTCTTCACTGCAGGGAGACAGCAGGGCAACACAGATTTTGATGGAAAAATGCACATTGGGTTGACTGAAAGAATTTGCGGGTCTATAGTTTTTTGCCTTATCATTGTTTGTAATTTACAAAAAGACAAAGCATTTCAGTGGCTTTTTTGCATGGTGAGTTTCTATGTTCCACTTCAAAGCAAACTGGCTTTTCCAAATTTCTCTTAATAAAAAATCTTCAAAGTAGGTCTAAAGAAAAGAAGATCAAACACTGAAATATCTCTCAGAATAATATAAATTTTTTTTTATTAAATGTTTGTTTCTGGCAGATTTGTTTTTAAATCCTTTTGGAATTGAAATAAGTCTCATGCTGTATGGTTTTGGGGGGCAGAGTGCAGTGTTTTTATTTCCTGTCTGGCTACCAATTCAGAAATTTACACAGCTCTAAAATAAGGCTATTTGGGCCTTTCCCCTAGAAAGTTTTAAAAGGACAGTTGTAACCCTGAACATGAGTATGAGAGCAGAGGGGGACTTTTGGGAGAGTGATTTTATCTCAGGCAGCTTTCTTTAGTGTCTTCCATGCCTACCTAGGAAACACACAACTACAGACAAAATGCTGTAGTCATGCCTGGTTGCGTTCAGGACCAACTACAAGAAAAGTATTGTCATTGCACCACAAGTGGCTGCTGGAGGTTGTGCACTCACACAAATTAAGGTCTGGACCTGGATTATCTAAAGGCTCCCTCACAACTGAGATGTCTGAATTCATAATTCTGCATCTGAATCTCCTTTTCTTTTTCTTCCTCCTGCTGGTCTACCTGACACAAAGGGACACAAAATAAATATTCCCAAGAGACCAGACTACAGCATCCCCTCTGTGTCTACTAAAAAGGAGCATATGGTTTTATTCTACACCTTGAAATCTGCACCACACTGTCATTCTGCCTCCACAGATGCTGGCTCACTTTTTGAAAGGTTCTATAAAAAACCCTCTTAAACTTGTTCCTTTATTACTGAAGAAATAGTGAAGTTGCAAAAGAGTCAGGGAATTCAAAGGTAAGGCAAATGCACTGTTCATTTAGACCCAGATGTTGCTGAGACTTTCAAGCAGCAGGTACTTCAGTGTGTTGTTGTCTCATTGTGTCCCTCTGCATCCTGCATTTGTCACTTCTCCTTTCAGCTGGTCTCTGTGCCACTGCAAAAGTCCATCCTCCCCCAGTCCTCTTTGTTTTTGTCTGCTGCTGTAAGGACCATGTTTGCAAAGAGCAATCTTCAAGGAGGGACCTTTCTTTACACACGCACATTCTCTGCAATTCCTGCTGAGTAAAATAGTGTAACCTCAAGAAAAGGTGTTCCCTGCAGCCATTTAGAGATTTCCTTCTGTCCTGATTTTGGCTAGGATAGAGTTAATTTTCTTTCTAGTAGCTGGTACAGTGTTATGTTTTGGACTTAGTATGAGAATAATGTTGATAACACACTGATGTTTTCAGCTGTTGCCAAGTAGTGCTTAGATTGTCAAGGATTTTTAAGCTTCTCATGCCCAGCCAGCAAGAAGGCTGGAGCAGCACAAGAAGTTGGGGGGGAACACAGCCAGGGCAGCTGACCCAAACTGGCCAAAGCGGTATTCCATACTATGTGACGTCATGCCTAGTATATAAATGGGGGGGACTTGGCCTCAGGGGATCGCTGCTTGGGGACTGACTGGGCATCGGTCATCGAGTGGTGAGCAATTGCACTGTGCACCACTTCTTTTGTATATTCCAATTCTTTTATTATTATTATTATTGTCATTTTATCATTATTATTATCATTATTATTTTCTTCCTTTCTTTCCTATTAAACTGTTCTTATCTCAACCCACGAGTCTGGGGGGTTTTTTCCTGATTCTCTCCCCCATCCCACTGGCTGGGGGGGGAAGTGAGCAAGAGGCTGCGTGGTGCTTAGTTGCTTGGTGGGGTTAAACAACAACACCTTCACACACACCAAAGGTGAGGAAGTACTTATGCTTTTTGTTGGCTTTGCCGCAAATCAGTAGAGACAGTTATTGCCGCCTGACATGGCAATTGAATGAAGAGGGTTTTTCAGAGGTGGTACTATAAAGGATATTGACCATTGATATAAACTACTCTTTAATAGCTTTATCTGAGGTCCCCCCCTTATCGAGACTCTATGCCAAATAGCAAAGGTCTCACACTATAACCAAAAATCAGCAAGGGTTTTATCTTCTAGTTCAATTCTCCTGGTAAACACAACTAAAGAAAGAATTACGGTAGAATAATGAGGTAAGGAATCTAAGTGATGTTTAAGATAGGACCTGTGGTGTTAAACTAGCTCAGATAGATACAAAAAAAAAAAAAGGAGCAATGATACTGAAAATCATTCTTGTCCTGAAGGACTAGACAAACCAACAGATACACTTAGACGAATAAAAAACTTGTCAGGAAACTGTGCTGTGGAGGTCCCTCTCTTAGAGGGGCAGAATGAGATTTTTTATAATAAAGGTAACCGAAAAGACTGCAGTATGATTACCTAAGACATAATGAACAAAATGAGACTTGCTGTTTTGATACTCTTAGGTTTGCCTGTAAGGGATCATTATAGCCTATTTTGTCTAGGAAAACAGGGTTTATGGACTCCTACTATCAGTCTGAATGGCCAGATTCTGGGTCTACACCCAACAATAAATTCTGAAAGCATCATTTGGCTTCAGCCAAATTTGACAGAGGAGCAGAGTTCTCAAATGCCCATCTACAAGTTCCACCTGTGTCCTCACCAACAAAAACACGGCAGGATGAACATGTCCTTTCCTAGACAACAGCAAGCTCAGTCACAAGTCACAAAGCTGTGCAAATAAGGTTTCATTCATTGTGCTGCTCTCAGCAATATTTGTTTATCTAAATAAGCACATGTGATGAGATACTCTGTAGGAGACTCAGGGGCTGGGTGACATTCATGAGCAATCAGCTTCTCAATGAAGCTGGAATGTATGGGCCTGTGATTAAGGTGGACAATCAGGGTACAGAAAGTGAAATTTCATCATCATGTCAGCTGCATGCTCACAGGGTGAGACAGGCACTTCATTTTCGCCACTCTATTCTGTCTCCATATCCAGAAAATGGACACAATCATTCAAGCAGAAAGAAGAATTTGCAATAAATGATGTATTTGACTTTGGTCCTTCTGACTTACAAAAAAGGAGACCACAGTTTGCACTTTTGAATGGATTTAGTGTGCATCCTCTGGGATACCTCCTTTGGTTGCCCTGTCGCCTTCTAACAGTTCCTACAAAGAGAGAGAAAAATGAGCAAAATGTTTCACCCAGAATGGTCTTAACAACTAAAGTCAGGTTTGTCCATCTACTGTAAGGCCCATGCTCAACCAGTCACACTCCATAGACAGAAAGATAACTGGTTAAAACATGAGGTTCCATTTGTATCTCCAATAAACCTTTTCAGAGCTTATTTCACATTTTGCCACAAGCAACAATTAAATTTCAGTTAATATCCAAAAATGGTCACATAAATACACCTGCCAATGATTATTTAATTAATTTTACATCAGTATTACATGCCAATTAAATGCCTAACACCATCTCTTGATTTACCATACTAATAACCAATATGTGTATAATTAGGTTGGTTATGACACTTCAGGCCCATCTAGCATTCTGGAAATGCAGTCTGGCCAAGAAGAAGCAGTTGCTTTCTCTTTACCAAATCAACTCTAGGATAAAATTACCCAGTGATATAATGCCATGCCATCAGTGTAATTATGCTGACACAGAAAATCATCTTCTGATCTTACATTCAGCTATTTAAGAAATATTTCTGAGTTTAAAGGACACATCTTCATTTATGCTTTTTATGCTTCAAATAAATTTGCTGCTTCTGTGGCGTATTAGACAATATGGGTCCCCTAAAGTTTAGAGTGGAAATGAACCTGAGACTGAAGAAAATCACCTATAACAAAGGAGCCTGACTTACTCCATTAACTGATCATTTGGCCAGCTTGGTTCCTTTTGCTTCTGTTGAGCATTTGAGGGGGCAGATGAGACCTGGTTGTTCCATGCTTTGACTTGCAGCATTATAGCCCCACTTCTTTTTTTGCCACCCACTACCAAAGCTATGTTGATTTCTGCTGCATTCCTATGAAAGTTTCCTCCTGCAAGCAGCAGACTCTACCTGCCAGTGCAAAGGAGGTGGGATATAAGAAAACACCTCCACAAATCAAGCTGTTGAGTAATCCCAGTGCACAAGGCAGCATGAACACTGGCTGCTCCAGAGCAGGGAGGAAGTCTAAATTTTAATGGTAATGAAGGTGGGCAGAGAAGAATAAATACTGTCAGAGCCTGCTAATTATGAAAAGAGATGGATGGCTGTTGTAAATCAGTGTGCTGTGGGGAGAGAGTCTTGGGACAGATTAAGTTATTATTCATACTGAGGCTGTTCAAATAAATCAATGGAAATTCCATCAGCAGCAGGTTCCATTTTTGTTTCGCTTCTTGATTTATGGGTTATGCCTTTGGTCTTTTTATCAGAATCCCCTTTGCTTTATTCCTAACAGGTATGTATAATCTAATCTGAAGCCACCAGATACTTTCTCGTGCAAAAAGATTTTCATAAACAGCCCAGTAACATGAGAATTCACAAGGCAAGCTGCTTTTTATATTTCAAACCCTTTCAAACTACTTTGCTGCATTGCTCTTTGCTTACATTCCTCCCCAGAAAAGCAAGGATTAAAATAGTAATTTCTTCCATGTTGTTTAGCCTGGTCTTCTAATGAAATAGTATCAATGCAGCCATTCCATGTGACTCAGCCCTTCCACAGCAGATATTTTTTTCCCCCACCAGTTTCAACCAAATTTGTAAAGGATAAAGGTCTCAGGGACACCGAGTTCCTAGTGGAATGAAAATAGGCAGTTAGGCAGAAGACCCCACATGTCCTCATGAATAGAGAAGAACCTAAGTGGGGAACAGCCAAGGACCCAGGTCCTGAGCTCTGACACTCGTAAGATTATTTTCTTGCCTATTTAGATGGCAAATGCTCTGTAATGGTGCCTGTCTTTCCATGTTGATGTACAGCATCTTATGTGTCATGAGAGTCTTTAGGCACTGTCATGGGAGAAACAACAAATGACCCAGGGCATGGAGTCAGGAAGGCCAAAAACATTGCATCGCATATTTAACTTCTGCTTCAATTTATAGTTATGTAGCCTTACCTACCCCACCAGCAATGTCTCAGGGTCTAAATATAGATAATGCTGTGAAGTCTTGGTGGGTAGTTATGTCTACCAGTTTTTCTAGTGATGGTCCAGATGCAGGGGAAGACATATGGCTTGTATAGTCAACAGATGAATGCCCAGGCAGTGCCTGGGTAGCACAACAGAGCATAGAAAGTAAAAGCATTTCAAGGATAACCTGAAGTGTGTGACAGAGGGCAAGCAGCCACCTCTATTGAACAGACAGGCATAAGCAGGCAGTAATGGGGGATAAACTCCTTTGAACAATAAGAGCAGACTAATGGGCTGGGCATGGATAGTGAGCAATGAAGGCAATGGTTAGGGACCAGCTCACACCTACAGAGACCTGGGTTTCATTAGGCAGGTGCCTGACGAATGTCTACTTGAATGGTCCAACCTCTACCTGTTAACAACTGTTTAAAATCACCTCTGACTACATTATACAAACAATGATGCAGGCAGTAGTAAAACTGGATGGAAAGCATTTATCTGTTCCTGTCTCTTACTAGCTTGATGGAGCCATTCATACTAATCAAAGAACCTGCCATACCCTGTGTGCTGCTACTAAGTGCCCTCTTGCTTTGCAATTGTAAAAAAATCTTTTGTACATTTTGGCAGTCTGTCATAGTGTGTTTAGATGTCCCAATCCCAGCAGAGTATTTGGAAATCCGGTAATTGCATATCATTACCTCCTTTTGTTGCTGATATTGTTGCCTGTGCACTACTTTACCTGTGGCTTTGGACTACTTAGTGTTAGAGAGGGCTATCTATAATGCTCTTCTCTCCAATGGTTTGTTTCAAGCAATGTCCATACATCTTTGAGCCTTGCAAGTAAAGCAGCATGCCACAGAGCTTAATTAAAGAGGAAATAAAAAAAGAAGTCTTTCCCCAGCGAGCTAAGAGAGTTGCATTCTGCTGAAGCTGATGGGACAAGATTGATTGTCTGATGTTAAGAGGCAGAAAAACTTTTGACAGAGTTAGGAGAGCTATACTTCATTAGGGACAGCACCATTAAAAAGGACATTCACTTATAATCTACTCAGGTTTTTTTATTATTTCTGTATCCAGCAGTGTTTTAAAGTAATTCCCATCCTGCCTCCTGCTGTAAGCTTGGTAGTAAAAGAAGCCAGTTTTATACATCAAAGCAGTACTAATAGTCCCTTTTCTCTCCCATGAACCATTAACATGGGACCACCAATACTGCCAGGTCATGGCTGTGCTATTTCCATCAAACATCAGACCTGTGCTGGAAATGATTGCAGTATCTCATCCAATTAGCCTGGAAAAGGCACTAGGACATGCCTTCCAGATAATTCCTTCTGACAGACAGGTCCACCATTTCCCATTTTCTGGAGGTGCCTACACCAGGATTAGCAGTCACCATTTCAGATCCCTCAGGACTCTCTTTGCTCTCTGTAAAGGCACAAAGCAGCTGCCTGTAGGATTTTGAAATGGGTTGTACAAGGCAGTTTGTAACTAGCCAATGACAATAGAGGCATGACAGTTGGAGTTTTCCTTTCTCTCCAAAGTAGAAAAGCACTTTTAAAAGAGACATTTTTACTGAACAGAATGCCACTGTATATCTCCAATAAATGCTGAAAGTCATCCTTGAACCTGCTGAAGCCTGGGCTGTCATGGCAGAGGATGCACACCCAGTGAGTGCCGGCTACATGAGCCAGTTGTGCAGGGGGATCGGTCTCTGTGCCCACATAGGGAGGCAGCTCCTAGCAGAGCTCCCTGTATGCATGCTTCTCTATGATCATTCATTCTTGACAGGAGTGACATCCTCTCTTTTGAGAGCTTCCTTATACCAACATCAGCTGTCTGGGAACTTACCCCAAGAGTGTGAGGCTCTGCTCTATCTTCCTTGCTGGCCAGCCACATGAAAGGGGTAGTGAGGGTTATCTTTGGGTGACCCAGCTGGTGAACCTAAGAGGAACCCAGCACATCAGATTGTGCTCCAAGGACAACCGCACTGCCATGTGGACGGGGTCTGCCTCTCTGTGGGGTACTTGTTTGGCAACCTCCAAATCTTCCCTCTGTCTCTGCAGCAATGTTTTGTGATTGAGGTCATGCAGGCTGTGCAGCGCAGAGCCTTTCCTGCAAAGACACCCACACTGCAAGGACACCCAGGATGGGCTGGCAGCCTGAAGCCTGGCTGAGCTCAGGCTACCTCCAAGAGAAACTTGGAGGCACAGTAACCCAGTTCTTGCTGCTCTGTGTACTCAAAGCTAAAGAGCACTTTGGTGACCAGACTTTTATGCAGCCATGAGCACCAGTACAAAGGCTGTACCTGGGAAGAATGGCAGTACTTCACAGCAGTGTAACCACCAGCCTTTTAGCTGTAACTTATTCTTCTCCCTATGAGGCAGAAGAACAGGCCATGCCTCAGGGTGGGTGGCTGATCATTTTTCTCAGGTGACAGTAATTTTGCTCACAAAAACATGCACAGAAATATTCAGATGGGTCCTCTGCTTTACCAGCAAGGCCACCTCTTTGCCCAGGGTTACTTTCCTGCTCTGTCTACCAAATCCCTACCTTTAATGGTACATAAACTGGAGTTAAGTCCTTCTCTTGACATGAAGCACCAAAGGGAAGATCTCTCCCTCTCCTTGCCATGTCCTTACAGGGATGCTTTCCCACACCCATGTGTTGCCCACACAAGCCAGATAATTACACTGAAACTGCAACTCCAGCTCTCCATGGACATATGGATTAACAGCCCATGTGGCTTTTTCTCTTGGTTCCTATCAGCTAATCAAGAATCTCTGGGTTTGTATCATTTCACAAATATCACTCCTTTCCCTGGGATCATTTTAGCTGCATAATAATGACCTGTAAGTGCCAATTGTAATATTCAGCTGACCTTCAAGGTAAATTGTGCTTTGCATTTGCCTTGCACACTTTCATAGAAACATAATCCGCTGTCTAACATAAATGATCATTTCCAAAGAACATAATGGTTCTGAGTGCAGACAATAACTGGCTGCAATTTGCTTCATGAGCAATTTTATTTACATCGACAGCAGAACAACTAAATTGAAAGGTCTGCTCTTTCACTGTGGCTGTATCCGTGCTAACGCCAAAAGTCTGTTCAGCTTCAGGAAATCAATTCACCTTTGATTTAGCCCTCTGTATTATTAACACAAGAATAATACAGAATATAGATTTCCTGCCCAGATGAAATGTGAATGTCTCTCTTCATGCCAAGGCAAGCACCACCCAAATTATTGAGAAATAACCATTTGATGGCGGGACAGTGCACCTCTCAGGACTGTGGATACAGTCATACAAATGGAGCTAGCTGGAGATAACTGCCATGCAGGTGTGCTCAGGGTGCCCTGTGGTGTTGTGTGACTGTTGGGTCATCTTCACTGCATGCTAAAGGTAGCCCTGAGGCAACCTTCACAGTCAGATTGGGCTGCCACATAGACTGTAAGTAGCAAGCTAGGTCTTAGATGTGGCTGGAGTACGCTGCCTGGAGCAGGCTATGTATGACACAGCCATGTTGCCTAATGCTGGGAAGGATGTATTGCACTCACTGTCTTTCAAAGTGCCAGAGGTCACTTTTCCAGAGCAATACAAACAAAGCCTCTAGACTGCACGGTCTAAGCAGGTTACTCAAGTGGACAAGTACCTGCCTGACATGGAGATGGGGTGGGATGTCTCAGGCTCACAGTTCTCTCTAAACTTTCCATTCCTGGTGGGACTTCATGGCTGCAGAGATTGTCTTGATGCAAAATACACTCCAATTTAGAGAAAATATTCTCCTTTAAATGTTCATATTACTTTTTTCCTTAATCAGAAGGATAAATCATGGGGTGCTGCACAGAAATTAAGGGAGACAGTTTGCCGTTTTATTTGCACAGACACATATGAGAGACCCCAAGTACTCCCAGTCCCAAAGAACCTGCAAATTACATAGAATATAAACAACATGTAAATAGTTTAGAGAACAATCATAAAAGCTTTGTGGATTATTTAAGAAGGAATAGTGCGATGTTCATTTTATGACTGGCAAGTGGAAGCAAAGAAAGACTAAATGAGTTACCCAAGGTCTTTTGATGAATATGTCACAAAGCATTTTAACTGTTAATCTAGAACGTTAACATGAATTCCATTGCTGTGAGCAAGAATCTAGTAACAGTCGGGGTGCTGGATTTAGGAGCTATTCCAATTTACCCGCACTGAAGATTTGGTAAAAGTGAGGGAATCATGTAGTAAATTACATTTAGATTTTGCTATCATGAACATCTATGAAGAAACAAGCCCAGACAAATTCAGGCTAACCGAGTCACAATAATTTGCCAGCTGACACCATTGCTAGCAGAGTACTAAAGAAATATTGAGTGCCTCAAGGTCAGGAAAAAGGAGCTTTCATTGTAAAGGCTGAGAAAGGGAGAGGAAGCATGTCTCAAGTGCTCCAGAAGCCCCTTGGACTGTCAGCAGGAAGACTTAAGACTTTGCAAGTATTCTTTGACCTCTGTCATAGGGAGTGATTGAGAGCTGGTGGCGGTGGTGTGAAGGTGACACACAGCAAGGAGGAGAGCAAGCGAAGGAGCTCCATGCAGCAGTGACAATTGCACATACCGTCATGGGCTGATGTACAGCCTTACTTACTGGTGCCTTTTGTGTTCTGGAAAAGAACAGTAAAAATAACTGTTAATAGAAATAAATACACCTTAATTCAATAGTGGCCTAATAAAAAAGTATAGGAAAAATATATTATTGAGTTTCCTTTTTTTTTTGCTCCAGAAATTATATAAATAGCCATAAAAATGTCAGTGGAAGAGAGGGAGGTGAGCATATAAAAATGAAGCATCTGGTGATCACAAGAAGTTTATAACCAGAACCCCAAGACTTTCTGTTGTTATCTTGAAGGCCAGTTGGCACCATAACATGGAGTACAACGCAGAGAGACCCCAGAGCTAGTGGCAGCAAGGAGGCAGGCCTGTCAGACTGTCCATAGTCCCATGCTAACACAAAGCTCTGCTACACCACGTGGTTATAACAACAGTCAGCTCAGTAACCCATTGCCCCAAGGAAAGTGGCCATGGCACAAGCAGGTATAGTAAAAGAGGAAGGGAAGGGAGGGGAAGGACAAATGCAGCAAGGAAGCAAGAGTGTGCCTTGGAGAAGGGGGAGGAGGTAGTGGGGGCAAGTGCTTAGGAGTGCACCCAGCAGCTTCATGTAGAGGCCACCCAGCTGTTTGCTCAGTGAAGGTGGAAGCGAGCAGGACCAGATAAAATGTCTGGCTTGGCACTGTGCACAGTCACTAGACCAGGTGCTGCACCTCGTACTAGGCTAGCAAGGTCTGGAGCAGCTCCTTCTCTACCATGGGTTGGGAGTGGCAAGAAGAAGGTCTCCAGGGCTTACAGAGAGTGGACCATCCCACCATGTCTCTGTTACTTGTGTAAAAGCTCCCTGAGTCACATGAACCCTCCCTGGAGTTAACAGTTCAGGTAAGCAGCCCATAGCCCTAGCAATCCTTCCTCATCTGAGTTTTACCCTAGAGTGCTAAGACACTGCCTGTGTTATTTCTGAAGACAATTATTCATCTCATTACCCACACCCCTGCAGATTTATTCCAGAAAAATGTTTTAACAATTACAACCTTTTTTTTAAATATGATTAAAATTTTGTATCTAAACCAAAAATGTAAACATTTGTTGGATTTCTCAATGACCACTTTTATTTTCATTTTTTAGATCAGCTCCATTGTCAATTAGCCACTCTTCTGATGTGAGGATCCTGACAGCAAGAATAGGAGAGATTTGCAACAAATGTCTCCAATTTAAAAGCAGAAAAACACAGCAGGGGCAAGTGATGTTCAAATTATGAAGACCACTTCAGTTCAGTCCAGGACGGTAATCATGGTTCCACAGAGGGAAGGAAGATGTGTGTCCTACCATTATAATAGGGCATTATGCTATCATACATTGAATATCTACTCCCATAGAGGGACTTTTCCCTCATCAGGCCTTCAATTTAAAGGGCTCTGCTGTATCAGGAAGTGCTGTTCATGTCTCAGCAATGCCGCATGATTTAGACATTAGATGCAATCAAATCTATTAAGGAGTGTAGTTTAATAATCCACATCCTCTTTCACTTCATTTTGTATTTATTGCCACAGTATGCAGCAAATGTGAGGCATTTCATGGTTAACAAGATTCAGAAAGGTATAAAAAAAATGAATAGGAAATGGTTTTGTTTTGCTGGTTTCACACAGTTCATAATGGGACGCTCTGCACAGCGTGAGGTTCACAGAGCTGGGCTCATTCCAGGGGGAAAATAGTAAATGTGTAATAGGTTTATAATCTATGAGATACAGCTCTGCTTTCACCAAATGGGTCCTGGAAAACTTTCCTTTTTTTGCTGTTTCAGGCACACTCATACACATACGGTTTACTAAATCTTTTTGCATCTTGTTAAATTATATTAAGGGTAGGTAACCAGAACAATTCCTGTGCCTACAGAAGGTTTAACCAGTGCTGTATCCTGGCCTACCCACCAGCAAAGGACAGTTGCATCCCCAAAAATCTTAAGGATAAAAAGCTGTTGCAGCAAAGCATTTAAGGAATGTCTCACCTGTCTCACAGCTATTTATCCGTATATTGTAAAGCACTTTTTGAGCCTCAGCTGCAGAGCTCTAAAGGAGTGACAGTGAAGGAACAGGAGGAGAGCAGTCTCCTTCCCACAGACCTGCCTGGCACTGCTGCTCTGGAGGAAAAAAAGGACTGGCAGACAAGTCCCTACTTGCTTCCCCTGCTACATAGTTACCTCTGGGTAACTACTGACATCGGCACTGTTTCTCCCAGTTTTGCACCCATCTGAGGGGAAAGCAGCATGAATAATTTCTGATCACTCCCTGCTGAGCTGGATTTGATCACACATTCATCAGGAGAAAGCCTCCATCCCACTGGAGCCATCAGTGCTTCGGTTTCAAGCCAGCTCCTGACAAAAGCAATTTGGAGCAGGTCGCCAGTGGGTCCCTCTGAGAGGCCAACATCTGCAGGTCAGTTGCAGCTGCCACTGCTCTTCCAAGAGCCGTAAAGTTGGGGATGTTCCCTCTTAGCCAAGTTGTGCCATGAATATATATTGAGGGGGTTGTTTTACCACCTGCTCCCACTTCCTCACCTTCAGCAGTGACATTCAAAACAACTTTACCATTCCTCCACAAAAAGTTTTAATAAAATCCTCACTGAGCTTTGCTGCCAAAAAATGGCAGCATTGTAAAGTGTTGATACAGAAGCTCAGACCGATAGGGAGGACAGGAGGTGCATGTCCTTCTTGCTGCAATTTACCCTCCCACCAAGCATGATTGGGGCTGCTATTTGGCCCTGCAGGAGTTTCAGAAGAGAAAGGGCAGTTGCAAGGTTTCTGCTGAGCTTCCAGCCTCCAGAAATGCCAAAGCTAAAAAAAATGAAAAATCAGTTGATCATAAAGTAATGAGGATGCTCAAGGTGGAGAAGCCTCTTCAGCTATTGAGGCCATCTCACTTGAAAGCCTGGCCAGCCAGTTTGACTTCTGCGTTTAAACATTTCCCCAACATAACAACATGCCCAAAGTCTGATACCAAAGAGGTTTTAGCACACAGAAATCTCCATAGCAAATTAGTCATGGCATCTTAATCTAAGCAAGCTCCTTTTGTAAGGTCTTCCCCAGAGAGATGCTGGAATGAACAGGGTACTGGGCTTGAGCTCTCCTTCCACTCTTACAGCCCAGACTTGGAGGTACGTGTTCCAGTAACCCACCCCAGTGGTGCAGGCTGGTAATGTAGTAGTTGCAGCAGGTAGTTCCCACCACTATGTTTCTGGCTGAGCCATGTCATGGGGCTGGATGAAGGAAAGGTGCGTACAGCACCATCCATCCATCCTCAACTGCCACAAACCGAGTCAAACAAGGAAGATACATTTTCCTGGGAAAATAGCCTGTCCTACTCAGTAGCTTCCTAATTTCTTCTGGTTGTAGCTGAATGCTGTTTCTCAGGACAGCCCAGCCAGCCAGCAGCTGTTTGCATCAGCACTCAAAGCCTTTCCTATTTGCAGTTATTTCAGTTGCTGCACCTCCATGACAGGGCTGATAAATTCAATTCTGACTGCAGCAGGACTGGGTGACAGCTGAAAACAAAAAGTACAAGCGATCCTGACAGTGCCTTGCTTCAAAGAAAAAATAAGGCAAGGTAGGAAAATGTTCTTGAAACAGTCTGGTGAAAGGGAGCTGCTACTGAGCCACTGCATTCACCGGGGTTTTCCAAAAGTCACTCTCATCCTCCCTCTTTCCACAGTCTCTTATAGACCATCTGTGGTTCAGACAACACAGCCTTTATTGGGCTCCGCACCTGACTCAGCAAAACCTGATTATATATATTTTCCTTTTGCAGACATTTCCTCTCCTTGTTCTCTTCCTTACCTCTATTCTTTCATTCATCTCAAGCTGGTCCAAACTGTTGTAGAGTCAAGGGCAGCTCTTATCCCAGGAACAGCTGAATCCAATCCCACCAGAACTTTATAAACATCATTAAAATCTTTTTTTGCTGGTCTGCCCTGATAGTGACCTACAGTTGTGGTATCCTGCAACCAAGGTTTATGAGAACAGTAGCATGAAAAGCACCAGTATCACTTGTTTGTTATTGAGATAACACTAGCAAGACAACAATATTTAGCTATCATAAAATGGAAAACAGAAAAAATTACTGTTACCTTGCACATCGTAACTCTCCCAGTCATACCTTTTCATAGTCAGCCCAGTTGCTGCTCTATAGCATATCTTAACATTAGTGGAAAAAATAGCATACATGGAAACTTGTTGCTATGTGTAACAAGATTTCATATACATGTAAATGTTTGCATATATTTATATTTGTATATATGCTTGTCTTTTAATAACTTATTACAGAGTTTCCATGCATTTGTGTACCTGCACAGTAGCCCTTGGTGGGGATGTTGCTGGCTGTCCTCAAGCTTGCAGACAGGTAAATGGCAACTTGGGTCAAGTACGGAAAGGGGCACATAAGAGAAAGTACAAAGTCCTTTACAAGGCAATGTCCATTTCCAACTTGTAATAATATTTTCAGATATTCTTATCTTGTTAGGTATTTTTTTGATATTTAAACTATAATGTTCTGATTTCATATAGTATTGGTCTCTTAAACTTCCTTTAAATTATACACACACATGTGTGTGGGCACACACATACAAAATTCTACTATAAAATTTTCTGTTGAGATGCCACCAGCTAAAAGGTATTGGAGACATCACTTTGTATTCCCTTGCATGAATGTCATAGTTTAGCAAAACAGTCAAATACATGCTTGGTCTTAGAAACCTCACTGATTGCTGTGTGACTATTGCTGGGCCTACTTAAGAATAGGCTTCAAACAGACATAAAGTTGTGTCTCTCTCACAGTTTCCTGTGGGAATATGAGCATTATGAGATAAAAAGTCATGTCCCTCTCTTATTCACTCCGGGATTTTAAAAAGACAGTAAAAAAAATACTTACACAATTAAATATAAACAAAACACTGCATCTTATATTTTTTCCTGGTTCTCAACATTTTAAAGAGCTCTGTGGAGCCCTAGGATCCTGTTGTGTTGTTACACAAAATGCAAACATCAAACAGGGTGCATTAACAGGATTGCTGTAGGACAGATGTGTAAGAAGTTCCTTCTCTGCTGTGCTATACCTAGGTTTGGAAACTGTTCTTTAAGAAGGAGGTAATGTAACTAACTTAAAAATAATTATCAGAACAACAACAAAGATCTCCAGATGTCTAGAAAGTCTGACTTAATTTGGAAAGACTGAAATAAATTACCTGGTTTAAGTCTAATGATTGAAAACGAGAGGAATTAGAATAGCAGATTTCACATGTGCTGAAGGTAGCTGCAGAGTAAGTCATAAATAAATAAATGCGAGTCCACTGTGGATAGAAGGTATTGGCTTAAAAGCAAGCAAGAAGGATTTAAGTGAGACATCAGGAAAAAGCTGGCAAGGCCCTGTATTGACTAACTTCTCTCAGGAGTGGTTCGGGTAAATCTGATTCTGCCGAGGATGGATCTGGGTGAGGTGATGTGTCACTGTCCCTTCCTCCTGCATTTTTTACTACAGAAGGGGGTGCCCCTTGGAGGAAGTTATGTCCCTGAAACATTTTTCCAGCCACTGGAAGTAACATTACACTTTGATAGTGCCAAAAGAGACTGGCCAATTTAATAGCACTGCTTTCCACTTTCACAGGCTGGGATTTCAAGGGGATCCTAAAGTTGCTCAACTTCCTCAGACTTTCAATAAGTTTTGGCCCTTTGGGTGCTTCTAATTTTGTGTTTGTTAAAAAAAAAATGCAATTTCAGAGATATAGGCATTAATATTAACACCACCTTATCTAAGTAGCAGTAAGCAGAGCAGTAAGCAGAGTACCCTCTGTTCTGGTTCACTTCTTATCAAGGGCATGTCTTCATGACTAGGAAGGGATGGTCATGTGGGTCCAAACAGTAGGAAAAGCCAGTCCCAGTGAGTCCCACATGAGTTACTAGGTCTTACTCTGCCTGGTCTGAACTTGGCTATAAACATTGAGGAGCATAACCAGCTGCATAACCCATTGTAGAAACGGGAAGAAACAGAGTTGGACAATGCAAAGATTGAACTCTGTTTTGTGGCTAACTCTGAGGTTTGTCATGACTGAAAAACGCATAATTTTTTTCACCTTATACAAGCAAAGGACATCCTGGGGAAGAGATGGAGAGTGGTATACCAACTATAACAAACTTTTCCACATTACCAGATAAATCAGCAGGCTCTGTTTTAGACCACTTATCCCTGAAATTTTCTCCTCTTTAGTAAACTGTGCCATTTGTTTTCTACCATTCAAAACCATCCAGATACATCCTCTTATGCTGAAATAGACCACCCTGTGCTCTCTGCACAAAAAAGTAATTGGCTTTAAGTGCAAACAGAGAGCTACCTAAATAAAACCTCCTTCCTGGTCTGCATAGATAGGCAGCAGAAAATGGGATGGCTTTGGGGGTGAGATGTTTTGCAGAGAAAAGAAGTTTCTGGAAGGTCACTCCCAGCAGGACAGAGATGCATTAGAATAGCCTGCTATTCAAGCACCACTGCTTATTTCCAAGGAGAGTGGCAATTTCACTTTGGTTGTCCCGGGAGATAACCTCCTTAAAAATAGAGTATTTCACCCTCCTCTGTAGGGTAACCACATAGCTCCAAGGAAAATGGGCAAGCCCAGAGCAGAGGGCATCTCTGCACTGTGCAGAGGCCATCCTCACTGGCAAAGGGGCACAAAATCCATTGAGATGCAGAGAAGCCCTCACGCTCCCTTGGCATTGGCTTGTGCTGCTTCTCAGTTCTGTACCCACAGTGATGCCAGCCTGACCCCCCATTTGGCCCTCCAGTGTTCTTTGTGGCTCCAAGGTGAAAATCAGTTAGTTATCCAGTCATTAAATTCACCTTACTTTAGGCCATATTTCTATAGCAATCAAGCCACTAATACTGTTAATATTAATATTATTAATATTACTGTTAATACTCTGCTTCTGAGATGAAGCAGCGCTGCATATGGGCTTGTTCAGAAATAAGACACTCTCTGTTGGTTTCTAAACATCCTGCTGAAACCCTCAACGTACTTGCTTTTTACCCCAGTCTGTTACTTCACCCTGTGGGAAAAGCAAGATGCAGGGAGGCAGAGAGGGTAGGAGGATAGGAGAGCCAGCAAGAGAACAGAAAGATCTAGGAAACCTGTGCAAAATCCAGGCACACCACCAGCCTCACTTGTGTGAGCTGTACCATTGTCGGTCATAGCAAGCCAATTAGACTTTCTCAGCACAGCACCTCTTCATGAGCCTGAATACCTTCTCTTGTTCAAGCACAGTCAACAAAGAACTTTGCACTGAGCTGTCCAAATATTCTGTAATTAAGATGAATTAACAAGTGGAGAAGCAACTGCAACAAGAAGAAACAAGAAGAAAGCAGTCGTGCAGAATATTAAATTCCTTCTTCAAGCTTTAAGTCTGAACTGACAGACCAGTGCACTTTCTTTTCTGCTGGCTTTTCTTTTCCCCCTTTTTTTTTCCCCCCTTCTTTTTCCTTTGGTAACTGAAGAGTGAAAAGGACACAACCCAGTAGCTACTAAACTGAAGCACTATTTCTCTCGTATCTTTTTTTTTTCCCCCATGCTACTCTTTAAGAGCCCTTCAAGCTCACAGAACTCCCCATTTTCCCCCTGAAACACTGATTAAACCAGAAGACTCAGGTGTGATGGGAAGCAAGAGAACAGGGCAAATGTTTTCCTGCCACCTAGTGTCTGAAAGCACTGCTCTGGCTGTCAGAAAATAAATGCCCTTTCTCTAGGAAAAAGCAGAGATTTAAATGGCTTTTAACCTCGAATTTAAGTGACCATAAGTGTTCTCCAAGAGATGAGAAGGGGAAAGGGGATCTTTCTTAGCCTAGATGTTCTCTTCTGTCTCCTCACTTGTGGATTACTGGCAAGTTGTGATGTTTGGCTGTGTCAGGCTCAGGTCCAGGAGCAGCTTTTTCTTGACTTTCCCCCCCCTACAGGTCCCAAGCACAGTGGAAAAACTGAGCAACCAAATAGCAGCAACAAGCCTAAATGGACATACCTTACCCTTCTTAGATGATTTTTCAGTCTCACAGGGTCCTCAGCCCTCAAAAAAGGCTGTGCGATGCTTCTTCTCTAGCCCTGTTTGTGCTGTTGGTTGCTGGAACTACTCCTCCCCACAAACAGCAAAAGAGAAAGTATAATAGACAAGGTAAACACTTTGGATCTATTTCTGAGAGCACAGCAAGACTGGTCTGAGCCCACAGGTGGCAGAGCCAGGTCCCTCCTTGAGCATTATTTGGGTGATCACGGGACTTTTAATCTGTCAGCTACATGTTTTGTAACAGCTTCCTGACACCCACAGGAATGTAGGCAGATGAAAGCTAGTTTTCTGGCCTAGGTGAGAACAGGTTCCTCAGTCCAAGACATCTTGGGGCATGAAACCTCTCTCAGGATCTACTATCTAAGTAAAGAAAGTCTGTAAGGTTAAGGCAGCCGCTGCAGTGGATACTTCTAAGGATTGCAAATCCGTATTTTGGCACTTACTTGTCCCTTCAATCATCCTTTAGGGACGTAAATCCCAGGACAGTCCTTAGGCTGTTCCTAAGGTGATTTGGTAGATGTGACTGAACTGTGTCATAGGTGTAAAAAGAGCCTTGGTCAGCAGGGTTTTCTGCTCACAAGAGAAAGGGCAGTTGTGGAGCTGGCCTAGAGACTAAGAAAAGAGGTCTAGTTTGTTCGGGACATGCAATAATATTATTCAATTTAAAAAAAAACCAAAACCTCAAATTGTTTAGGAGAACTTTATTTCCTCTTGCTGTTTGGGAGATTTGGGCTTTTTCTCCTTCTGGTGGATTTCTGCTTCTCTGAAGCAGGATACATCTCTACTCCTCGGCTAATAAAAGCTTTTCATTTGGCACATGAAATAGGCCATTAGTCTTTCAAAAGAACAGTAAGATGTGGCTTTAGGGGTAAAAGGCTGTACGTAAAGGCTTGTTAGGGCAAGGTGGACCTTTCAGTGTGGTTTTGCTACACATTCCTTGGTGGGAGGTAAAAGGGGAAATGGGCATGAGGCAGCCCATTTTGCTGGCAAACAAGTTAAAGAGTCTAAAAAGCTGCTCAGCTGCTTTCACCCTGGGAAAAAAACTTGCCCAGTTCAATCCCCAGCACTCTCCTTTCCCAGAGAGCTCCTGTGATCAGATTCAGCCGTTCAGAGATGCTAAGAAGTAATGGCTGCATGGGAAATTCAATACAGAGAACATTCAGTATCCAGCCACCCCTGGCCCCAAGGTTCATCATCATTGCAGAAATGTAGCCGTGTTCCTCATTACAAGCAAGATTGATGTATTTAGATCACCCTGCAGCTCTCCTTAATCAGCTATCTAATTTTAGGCCTTTACATTGAGGATGGGGAAGGGAAGAGGGAGGGAACATATTGACAGAGTTCTTAAAATACTGTAGCAAAAACCTACCCTTGTAATCATTCTCTTTATCTGATTTATACCCCAAAGATATAAACTGCTCTTCCCTCCTTCAACTCCTTTATTCCCTCCAGGATTCACATTGCAGAGCTAAGATCAACTGCAAAAAAACCTTTGATGAAGTTTCACATTGGATCTAGGTTCTCTATATGGGATACCTCATTGCAGCAGTGTGCTGACTTAACTCTTTCTTAGCCTCTTGGTTGCAGTAGAGAGAGCCACAGCCCTCAAGCACTATTGGTTGGTCCTATTGTCAGTCACAACCCCAGCAACTTTGCTCATTTCAACTACATTTGATGAAGGAGTTTTTTGACAGCAGAGAGCCAGAAATGTTGGGTAGCTCCTGCTGGAAAACTCAGGGAGAGCAGTCCCAGAAAGCACAAGAGCATTCTGACTCCTGCAGGCTGGTGATTTATTTCTATGTCTCTCTGGAAGAGCAATGTCAATAAAAAGTTATTACAACTCTTTCTTTTCCATAAAACCAAGTCAATAAGATATTATTGCAGTGGCTTGTTTTAAAGGACAGCCTGGCAGCCAAAACCACACAGAGAAATAAGAAGGGGACTGGGAGGAATCCCCTAAATACAGAAGGTCTGTGTTAATCCACCAAGTGTGTCTGAGGCAGCAGTTCAGGATCTGAATGTCATAAAGGTGGACTTGATGCACAGCCTAGATGCTCTTACAGTCTTTAACACCAGCACTTCCTAGGGAAGTGCAACAGTCCCTCCCAGCTAGAGCCCTGCTGCAGCTCTCCTCCCTTTGGGCCATAGACAAGATCCTCACAGACTGAAAACCACTGTACTAGATTATTCTGCAGTGGTGGATTTGATTATTTCCAAGCCAGAAGTGACCTAACTTGATTCTTTATGTACTGTGGATCATTCAGATTTATGCTGAAGAGCTAGTGTGCTTTGGACTGAAATCCAAACAGCAAGCAGAGCTGCAAGAAAAGTATTACACATGCTCTACAGCTGAAGTACAGAACAGAACTACCTACAAAATCTGTCCAAGGTGATCTCATTACCTGTTTGATGGGCATCCCATCACCTGTCTGCCTATGTCACACCCTTTATCCATATCTTAGCATATCTGAATGCCTATTCAACAGAGTTGCTTAACAGTAGTGTAAATCCTACAGTTTGACAGCTGTGAAAACCCCCATCACCCAAAGTTCTAACCTGTGATATCTAGTGTGCGCCCAGCAAAAATTGGTCCTCACTCAAAATTTATTTCCACTGCTGCAGTATTTTGTCTGCATTGCAAACACCCTTCCAATGAGCAGGACTCTTGCATCTGTCATCACCAACATGAAATGGATCTCCAGCTGATGCTTCTTCCACCACCGATGTTCACTTCTTACCACAATCAACCTTTAGCTAAATTAACAGCATTTGTTGGGAGTACTCAGAAGAAATTTTTCAATTTATATCAGCAACCACAGTCCCAGAAGCTTTTGTTTCATCTGAAAGAATATGAGAACAGATGAAGTAAAGTTAGTTGCTTCACACTAGATGTGCTCTACCAAGCCTTCACTCTTTGGATCAAACAAAGCATTTGGAAAAGGGTGGAACGGAAGGAAGGAAGATTTATGAAAAAATTACTGTCCAAGGTGTCTTTACAGATCCATGGTTTGTATGTATACTATAGGCATCCCAGTGAGAGGAAGTGATGCAGGAAGGAGTAGGTCAGGAGAGAGGGTCTGTAACCTAGCAAGCTAATCCAGGTGAAAAACTGGAGGGACCGGTCCTTTGCTTACACAGTCCAAATGAAATATATGCATTTCCCACAGTAGTAGAGAAAAAAACTTATCAGTCTGATGTTCACTAACCTCATTACTGTATAACTGATGGCAGAAAAAAGCAGGGATGAGCTGGTTGCAGCTAGTCCATTAATCAGGTCCCTGGTGAAGCATCTCAGCTAGAGTTAAAATTAACGTGAGCAAATTAATCGAGACTTCACAATGGAAACCACAAAGCATATGGTGTCAGCTAATGGAGAGGCTGTAGGGCTGAAGCCTCTGAAACTTCGTGTCTTCCTGAAATCTAATTAGACCCTAATGGAAGGAAGACTGAGTGAAGGCTCTTAATTGAAAATTACACTTCCAGTTCAATCAAAGCCTGCTTCCGTGTTGCTATTAACAGCCTTTTAAAAATAGCTGAATTCTACAGTGACCTTGCATACAAAGTGTTCGCTTACAGAGAGTATCTGTACGGATAATCAATGGATGCCTCAGTGATGGATTTGGACCTGTTCTGTAATAATTTATGACTAGTGTGTATTGACCTGGTTACTGGGATGTTGTCTGTATGAATGAATATATGGTTTAATTTAATAGGAGCTGTCCAGAAAGAACAAACAAGCAGGTAAAAATGTCTCAAGGCAAGCCACTCCTTGGCAAACACTTCAGAAGTGTTAAGAGATAATTCACGGACAGGAAACAGCCTGGAAATAGTCACGTACCTAAAAAGCAAAACTTCTTCCAGGGAAGCAATAATTGTTTTCCAGTTGGTATATAAAGGCCCAGACTCAGTTTCACCTAACTTTGGACATGTAATGAAGGTACACAGATTAGTGAGTGAAGGTAACCAAATGCAATTACTGTAGGTTCCCTCTATAACTTCTGGGCTGTTGCAGAGCCCGGTACCAAAAAACTAATCTAAATGCCACTGGAAACCATAGGACAGAGATAGCAAGCTGCCTTCAGAATAGGCAGCAGAATATCTCCATCAGGAGCAGCAGGAATTACATGGCTGTTGCACTTGGAAGATCCAGGCTAGAATTTGCTCAGCAGGGATTGCTTGGTGAAAGCAATGTCAGAAGTACTGGCATCACCTCAGACCTTCGAACTTCAAGACTTTTTAACTAGTTTCCTGAGTTCTCAGCCCCATGCCTGAAACTATTCATGTCAAGGGAGCTGAAGGCAACTCTGCTCAACTGTGTGAATCAGTCCACTTTTCCCTTTGGTACACAACCCAAAAGTACATCTCATATCTGTCCATGTGCTCTGTGAAGCATTCTCTAAATTTGCTTGCTTGCATTCAGCAATACATCAAGTTTGTCCTCTATTTCCCTTTCCTACAGCTCAGTTTACCTGTCTCAGCGTCCCCACAGCTCCAGCACTCCCCAAGCTTTGCCACCCCACTGCTCTGCCTTGCAGGCTTGGAGACATCGTTGCAGCTTCCACAACTTCTCCTGCCAGTTTAATTTTTATGGCTTGGTTTGCCTTTACTCTCAGCAGTGGTTGCTGTGCTCCTTCTCATATCAGCCAATGATTATGATGCACCCCATGAAGTTTTGCTCTCCTGAAACATTCTATCCTATCTGAAAGTCAATGATTCTTCCTGCATTAGGATATTTTTTCCCCAAATTGTGTTTGTGAGTCCTGTGTAACTCACAGATTTCTTTCCACTGTTCTGACTCTGGCACAGCATTACATAAAGCTCAATGTCAGTGGTTGCCTGTGATATAAATTCTGCCTTAGTACACTTCTGTCCCTCTGTTTCTTTTGGCCTTGAGGTTTTACAGTCTGTGACAGGAGATACATGATCAATCATTTGTTCATTGTTTGTCTGACACTGATTCATGACTCAGCTTGGTCAGCTCAAGCTTGGAATGGAGAAGAATGGGTGGGATTCTTACAGCAGCTCAAGAAAGTAAAACTCAGGATTATCCTTTCAAGTTCTGGGCTGTCTGGGGAAACATTTTCTATGTGTAAAATAGGTAATAGAGAACAATTTATAACTAAAATCATGATACTTAAAACTGTCTGGATTATTTCACTCTGCATCCCCTCCACTCACCTCACAAAATAAGACTCAAGTGCTGCTTCATGCAGCAGAGAAAGACTGAAGCAGTCCATCAACAAAACGCCAAGAGACCCTCTCTATTTCCACACAGGGATTTTTCCTCCTCTTGGGCTATGCACTGCAAAAAGCATGGAAATTATTCTCAGAAGAGGCTCTCTGCAGTGACTAGTGAGCAGCTTCAGGGACAGTTCTGTTTTAAATGGGGAGACCTTTATGAATCACAAGTACATCACTGGAGACTCACTGCAATGCTAGATAGTCTTGTGAAATGCAGCTGCCAAGCCATAATGACAGTACCAGAAACATAACCCAGTGATAACTTGTACATGCTTAAAGCAGCTCATGGAATAACAGTGAAGTAAATGCCCATTCAACCAGAGTTTTACATAAGGTGTGTCCATATATATTCCAGGAGTTCAGTAGGTAATTAATTACCATGCCACAGGTAATTAGCAAATTAGTTAAAATAACTGTACCAACAAAGGTAAGTAATTGCTGCTAATAAATATTACGTCTCTGTATATTTAAATTCCCACAGCCAACTCTGCATTGATTTATAGATGGTGTCAAGTAAGCATTATTTCCTTCTGATGCAAACTGAAGAAGCCTCTACTTAGGGCAGTGTGATCTTACATCTAGGCTAGCTCCATCCAGGTGATTTACATCCCAAGCTTTAACATAAGGTACATTTCCAATCGCTCTCTTTCCCATAAACACTCCATTCCAAACAACCAGCCATATCTATCCATTACTGTAATGCTCAAATCACCTTGTATTTGATTAAGTCAAAAATGAGACTTCTCTTGGAAAAAAAAGAAGATGTAACTGTCTCAGAACAACAAAGGGTAGACAAGCAATAGCCATTGCTCTTTGCCTCTCCCTGTTGTCATTCTGTTCCATTAACTCTCTTCTGGAGCAAAGTCATTTTACCAGTATTTCATTAAATAGTTGAGAAACACTGAGGTGTGCCTGTCCATCATCCATGGGTTTATACTGGAAATGCCGCACAGTGACACTCCATCGTGTAAATTATGGGCAGTGTCTTGAGTACTGTATAGCACTAACACCAGACAGAGAGATAACAGGACCAGTGCCAGGAACCTGAAGGCAGGCAAATTCGCAACAGATGCCAAGCGAACATTTTAAGCCATGTTTATGGCTGTTAAAGCACTAACAAATCAAAGGAAGTCGTGGCTCCTCCATCCTTTCATGTCCTTAAGTCAAGACTACAGGCACTTGTTCCACTGAATTTCTTTCTTTCCCCAATATAAGTTTCCAGGCAGAAACTAGGCAGCTCCACTCCTGTGAGTTATTTGCTGCTCCTCCTGTCTAGTCCATATATTCTCTCTGCTATTGCTTCTTCTGAAGGTATCTATCTTCGGGGCAACCTCATAGCTTCTTTGATTTCCACATAACTCCTTCATCTGCTTGTCTGGACATTGCATGTAAAGCTAATCCCAGTTACATCATTTCCATTTGATTCAAGTGAATAAACAACTACATGGGGGTATTTCCACATGTCTTTGTTGGTGGGAAGTCTTCCTACCCAGTGCTAAGATTCCTTCATAAGTTTTTATTTTCCAGGGCGTCTGGTTTTTCCTTTCTAGCACTTCAGCAGTTTCCCACATCTCACAGCAAAATGTTATGTTTGAGATAACATTTAAATGGGAAATTCTCTTGGTTGTTCTAGTGCTGTAGGTTTCTGACTAGAAATCAAAGAGCTTTGATCTATTTCAGCAGGTTTGAGGGGGAAGCAGGTAAAATCCTGCAGCCTAAGTTGAACAGGGTGCTGGAAAGAGTGGTCTAGTGATTTTAAAAATCCACCTATTAATTAGCCCACTAGAAAAAACTCTGATTTTCTAAGCTTTATTATAAGACTATTTCTAAGCTTCATAAAATTGACTCAACAAACGTATAATATGTAAAATGAAAATAGAATTGGGCATGGCACATTGCAACTCAGATGCCCCCTTCAATCCAAGTGTGGGCTACCACCATCATATTTCAGCCTGTCTCATCAGGCTGCAAAGGCAGTCTTTTCTAGGGGAAAGATCCTCCATCTTTCCTGAACCAACACGACACTGGGATGCAGTGAGAATAAATGCGTGTTATCAAGCACAGTGGAACTTTCTGGCGGTTTATGTATTTTCATAGGGCCGACGAAATTTGGGTTCACTTCTTCCTGAATGACCCTGGCCAATACATTTCACACTTCTGTCAGTCTGCATAATGGAAATAATGAAAGTGATTTCTTTTGTAAAGTGCATAAAGTTGTTTTTGCGGATGATGTGGAATAATAGATGTTTCAACAAATGTTTCTTATTACAGAATCTGGGCCTTTCTCCATCAGATATTCACCTGTAAGCTCCGGAATATACTGTTCCTTTGCGAATCTACATCATAGTTGGGTAATTATCCTAATTACAGGTAGTGGGGGTTTTATTATTACTTTTTAAGTAACAGTGGAAACCTAAACATGTTCTTCTGACTTGTCTGTTTTTTCCCACTTCATTTTCTGTCCTCTAATTGAAGCCTTTTTCATAGCAACAGCAAAGAAGGATTGGAAGAAATGAGAAAAACAGCTAAAAATTAGAAATCAGAGCGAGGCTTTCACAAGAGCTAATCTCCCTTTGCCAATCCAAAACTACCCTCAAAAAGAACCTAATCACCTGCCTTTGCCACTGCTTGTGTGAACACAGGGGAGCTTTTCCTTCATTTTAATTGTCCTGATTCCTTTTTAATTATACCCCTTCCTCTGTTCTGCTCAGTACCATCAAATACTGGAAGAAGACATTGGATTGCAGCCTAATGCATTTTGGCTGAATTAAAACTCTTGAGTTTCAAGTTTCTTTCCCTCTCACAGACACAAAAAACCTTTTTTACTTAAAGAAGTTTCATCAGAGGCCTCCTGCAATTTGCTTGTTCACACGGTCTGGTTTTGCAAAGGTTCACATCTGCTTCTCTGAGGTTAGCCTCCCTTCACTGCCTTAATAAGTAAAACCCAAAGCTTCTGACTAATTTGATACAAAACTGAGTTCCTCAAATTTAAGATAAGCCTTTTTGGTTATTGCCAGTTGATAAACTGGGAGTGAAATTACAGCTCTGCCATGGGCAGAAGAGCTTTTGAAATGGGTTGTGTTTCTTAGCACATTTCACATCTGGAGTTCAAAACAGGAAAAGTGGCAGCAATGCTTTGCTTCTAGTGTGTGGGAAGTCTGAGACAATGAAAACAATGATCCACTCTAGTCTAATAAATCTCTGACACTATTAGCTATAAATTTGAGAATTAAAAAGCACTTTTGCCAAGACCAATAAACAGACATAAGTAAGGGTAAAAAACTTCATACATATACAGTTAATAACTTTCTTTGAATGATTGCCCTTTCAATTTTGTCTCCATACTTTCAAGTTGGATCCAGAATGGCTTACTGGAAAGTTGCTTAGTACTAATACAAGAGTGAAATGACAGCTGGATCCCAATGTCTTCAACCGTACATATTCAACAATGCCTGGGATCCTGATCCCTCATGCACTGAGAAAATCAAACCTATTGTTTTAAAGCAAGATTTCTCCCATACACACTTAGCTTTACAAATCCCACATTTCACGTATCCCAGAGTTTCACTGCCATTCTCTCAGTTGCTCCTGAAGACATTAAGCACAACAAGCCTTGAACAGTATCCCATCAAAAGAACGGACACTCAGCTGGGAAGAGAGATGTCAGGCTTTCCCCTGCCACGGCAGTGTCTCTGCTGTAAATCTTTTCTGTGCTAGAAACAAGAATTATCTAAGACTACATGTGCTGCATCAGACTCCCACAAGACCAAGAACAGTTTCAAAAATTTTTCGAGAGTGCCAGGTATGTGTTTTCAGCCTGTTTTTCCCAAAAGAGACACAGGGTGATAGAAACAATAAAAAAAAGGCAAAACTCATGAGAAGCATGCCTCTTCTCATACTACCCTTTCCCATAGCAAGATGGAGAAGGAAAAACCTCACAAGGCAGATGTTACAGGACTTAACACACAACTGAAGGGCATTCAGGTAGGATTCTAGAAATTCTGGTAGGATCCTAGAAATCCATGGCTGAAAGGAGCTCAATAGGATTAGCTCCACCCCTTAACTAAGTGGACAGAATAGACATAGTTCATCTCCTGTGAGAGGTTTGTCTCACTCATCCCTAAACAGTTTCAGGTCCAGGAATCCACAACCTGTCCACATTACCCATCCCTATACTCATCTGCGCTTCCAGTTACAGAGTGGTACAATGTTCCAGGACAAGAAACTAGCACATAAAGTATACTGGAAATAGTTGCAAGTTTTAGTAGCATGATGCTGTACCTCAGCAAGGAACAATTTTCGGGAAGACCAACTCAATGTAAGGGATTATTAGACCAATTCATAAAGCTAAAAAAAAAAAGACAAGCTGCCATGCATGCAAAGCCCCTCACATCGGGCAACGAAGCTGGTGAGGGGCCTGGAGCACAAGTCTTATGAGGAGCGGCTGAGGGAACTGGGGTTGTTTAGCCTGGAGGAAAGGAGGCTGAGGGGAGACCTTCTCACTCTCTACAACTACCTGAAAGGAGGTTGTAGTGAGGTGGGTGCTGGTCTCTTCTGTCAGGTGGCTGGTGATGGGACGAGAGGAAATGGCCTCAAGTTGGGGCAGGGGAGGTTTAGGTTGGATATTAGGAAAAATGTCTTTACTGAAAGGGTTGTCAGGCTGCCCAGGGAAGTGGTGGAGTCACCATCCCTGGAGGTGTTCAAAAAGCGTCTAGACAAGGCACTTCATGACATGGTTTAGGGGGCATGGTTGATGGTTGGAGTCAATGATCTTAAAGGTCTTTTCCAACCTAAAGGATTCTACGATTCTATGATTCTATGATCCTTTCATGTTGTTATTCACCATCTGTGCTCAGACCTTCAAAAATGCCTCTGCAACTCCAGCACCTACATCCAACAGGAGATCAGTGAGACTCAAACTCCTGAATCTCTCGGGCGATTCTGAAAACTCTCTTTTTTATGAACAAATTCATCCTTTATGTGAAGCAAAATCACAATTTCCACTTCTCCCATCATAATCTCATTCCAGGGGCTGTCTCCATAACAGCACTCAGTAAAAGATACTCCTCCACCTAAAATGGTCACCGGCTTCCATGTGTTTCTCTCATGCATGGATAGATTAAAAAGCTGCTGCTCATTTATTTCTGAGGGAGTTAACATTCACAGAGGCCCACTACGCTGAAGAAGTTTACAGGGACTGCAGAAGAATACAAGCAGCAGGGAGATATTTAAGCCTCTTCCTTCTTTTTAATCTAAAAACTGTTTGCAGTTATGAAACAGGGACTAGAGACTTCATTTGCACTGCTTCTGGCAGCATTTCTGTTCCTTTTAGCTCGTGGCAATGCCTACGTATACCTAGAAACGCAGAAAACTTTCTGAGAAGAGATTCTTCCAAATCACATTTGTAAGTAGAGCAATCCATGCTTGACCTACATACAAAAATTTGAGCTTCACCACTGAAATTCAAAGTGGCACCTGCCAGTTAACAACACAATCTCCTTATTACTTGAACAGGAGAAAGAAATTAAGTTTGATTTGTGAGTTCACCAAGGATACATCTATATTGCATGGCTGTAGAGAGAGAGATGAGTGGCATTTTCCTCATCAGTCTGAGTGTCCATGTCATCTGGCTTGCTTTTTGCAGCCCAGGCTGAATCCTAGGAAAGGCTGACCCTGAGCACTAGCAAAGTAAAGCAGTTGTCAGGTAGGGCAGCAAACTGATAGGGGCAGGAAAATCACATCCTGAGGTATGGCAGAGATGCAGTTGCCACAATTCTGGGCTGCCTCAAAGAGGAGGTCTCTCAGGTGACACTCTCCCGAGCAGAAAGATTGTCCAGACCAGCCTCCCCACCAGGTAGCCACAGCCTCAACACACCCATGTCCTGGCCCAGGCCAGCAAGGAGCCAGCAAGGGACAGGCCTTGCAAGAAGTGACCTTCCAGTGCCGGTGGTCTTGTTCCCCATGCTGAGAAGCAGCAAATGGCTGGAACAAGTTCTTGCTGCCACAGCATTACTGGTACTCAAGGCAGCTTGCTTAAAACCATTAGAGGTGCCCGCCCTTGAGCTAGTCATGCTTTCCAACAGAGGCATGTTTTAGGCAGCTAATAGGATCTTTGGGCTATTACAAAGGCAGCTGTCAAAGCAAAATAAAATCAGGCACTGATTGCTCTGATAAAGGAACTGGAACTTGAGGAGTCTGAAGTGCTTCACAGACAGTTAGTACTGCTGACAAAGAAACAGCATTTTTCAGCTCCAAAATGGAGTGCAAGCTTTAGCTAGCCATGTCTTATGGAGTAGCCCAGTGGCATAGCAGCTGCACCTATCTTAATATACAGAGAAACTGAGTTATAGAGACTAAACTCATCAAAAAGGCAAGTTGAGCCTTTCTTTGCAAGTTTTCCAGAGCTCTTGCTGTTCCAGTAGCCTGCATCGTGGGAGGTGTAGTTGAACTCTTTTCTCCTAGAAGAAAACAGGGTATGAAGTACAGCTGCCTGGAGGTGCCACAGAGGTATTGCTAACTTAGAAAAGAAATCAGTCTTCACAATATTCACATTTTTATCAAAAACTATTTTTTCCCCAGAAAACTGATACATATATTTTTTAAAAGCTAATTTTTTAACAGAAAAGTTGACTGGCCATTTTTTCTAGTGCCTGAGCCCACTCTTGCTCTGGAAGACAGATCTTCAAATTACTGCACATTCCACAGTCTGCCAGTGGGAATTAAACCTTGCACACTCCTTCCCTCCTATCCTTCACAGTACTGAGAATATGAGTCATTCTCCAGTATAATGCTGGCAAACAGCAAACCAAAAAGCCATCATGAAAACAGAAACACTCTCAGGGATTAAATCAACAATGTTAGTCAGCCCAAGGTTGGGGTGATGAGTTAAAATGGAATTCCTTATTACTTCGGTTTTCTTTTCATAAAATGAAATAGAAAAAGAACAAAGAGATTCCACACAGTGGAGGAATTTCTTGCCACACTGAGTCTGCGGAGCTAAGGAAGCACTGTGCTCTTAGCAAATGTGATCAGAGGAGACCAGTCCTCATTTTCTTTACAGAGAAAAGGTTTACCTCGAGTGCCTCTGTAGATAGCTACCCTCCCTCAAATATACTCACAGAGCCCTCCAAAACAGTGTTGTCTACAAAGCCTGACAAGCCACAGGTACCCCCACAGAAAACTACAGACCAAGACGAGTCGGCATGGCAGGAATTAGTGTGCATGAACAAGAGCACTCTTATTTAGCCCCCAATTACAATGACAAATAGCAACACATTTTCATCAGAAGGCTGTCAGCATATTTGCGAAAATTAAGACGTGACCATCGGCTCCTGACTTTTAAGGGCACACATGACTCTCAACAGATTTGTTTCCCCCTCTTCCTTTAATTTCATCCATGCATCTAAATTACCCTCCTTCAGGCTTCCCACCTGAGAGACAAGCTGTCAGTCTTCAGAGCTGATATGGTCAAGGCAAAAGCTGCTGTCTGCCTTTTGGTGCTTATCTGGGGAACAATACTTGGCTAACACACTTTTCAAACCAGTAGGATGGTACAAGAGCAATCCCAAAAGTAGTCACTGCAGTGAGATAACAAAAAGGAAACACGTAACAGTTCTGGTAATTAAGAGCTATGACTGCCTGCACTTGTGATGATTTTCTATCACTGGGAAACCTGGAATCAAGACTGGACAGCTTTTCCAGTCACGCTGTTGATGAAACAAGAGTCAACAGAGGAAACGAGGAAAGCGGTCTGGTCCACCAAACAGAAAATATCAGAACAGACAGTCACAGTGGGGGTTTTTTGACCTCCTGAATTAAGAAACAGCCAGACCACAAGACTAAAAGTTTTAAAAAAATCAAAATGACCCCCTCAGAGTGCACATGCTCTGACAACAACAGCTCCAAGTGTTTCTGTCTGTTCAGGCTTCCAAGTTAAAGGCAATATTACTCCCTGCGTGGACATCATTTCCCTGTGCCTGTGTTAATGGCAAACCTCTCCAAGCTGACGCAGCTAGATCCACAAACCACAGGCCAGCCCAGCCCGGAGCCAGAGCATTCACTCCAGCATGGCTGTCTGATGCAATGCTCCCAGCAGAGATGGCTCATATAGCACTGGTGCATTTACCAGTGAATGACAAGCTGGTTTGCAGTAATTCCTTACATTCCACTCATATTTGAAACCCAAATGCCTCCGTGTTCCCAGTGCAAAGAGGAAAGTTTGCGGCTGTACTTACCTGAAGGGAGATTATCATTGATGGGAGCTGTCAGTGAGCTCACTGCCTTGTTCATTTTTTGTAGTTGTTTCAGGGGCTTCCTGTACCAATTGCTCTGGGACAGTCTAAAGCTGATGCCAAGTGAAATCCCAGAAAGCCCAGAGACCACCCCCTTCTGAAGAGTCATCCATCCATTGCAATTATTGATAATAACATACCTGGTGCCTATCACAGTACTTGCAGCGTGGGTGTTTGCTTGGGGTGGCCAGACAGTTTTTCTCAGTGAATGGTGTACAAGAAGCCTATTTTACTCATAGCTTCCATGTTTTCCTTACTGTTTTGGTGTGGCAGTTTCATTCCTTGCCAAAAAGTTTCCCTGCCCAAGCACTAGGATCACACTGCCTTGGAGACGTGCCCCTCCAACTCAAAACCCAAGTTACAATTATCAAGCAGGCAATGCACTTCAGAGAGAGAGTGAACTACACAGCAAAGCCCACTCCTGCTGAGCCCAGCTGTGGAGATAGTGTTGTTTGGGACTTTCTGCTACAGTCATACCCATAATAAACCAGGACATCTTCCATTTCCACTCCAAAGATGACACTCCAGCAAGAATTACTGGGACATTTTTGGCCTGGCATCAGCCAGGGTATTGTCACATTCTGAGCACACCTGCTTACTGGTAACAAACAGCACCATATTGTAAGCATGAAGCTGCCATAAGTTTAGTTCTTACACACTGTTTGGGGTGGGTTTCCTCCATGATGCCCCACCCCATGGTGATTGTGAATGCAGATCCATTTCATTGTTGAGGGATGCTTCCAATTATTTTTCTTTATTAAACTGTTTATTTAGTAGTCTCACATTAAGTTATCCCAGGGAATTGTGTTTGTGTGGGGAAAAAAAACAAACAAAATATGAGCCAACTTCCTTTATTGCTAAAATCAATGTTGGCGCTAATGACAGGTGAGCTTTCTCATATTTACAGCCCCAGTACAGTGGAAATAAGATGAACAGCAGCTCCTCCAACGTCACCTTAGAAAACCACTCAAGGATGCTATTATTTCTATCTTCTAAGAGTCTAATTTATGTAATCATTAATTAGATAAATATGGCAAGTATGACCCCACAAAAACACTCAGGGTATCATATTCTATTGGCTTACCACAACTGTGCTTCCAGTGACCTCACTGTAACATCAAACCATACCATTACTTTACTTAACCTGAAAAACAGAACAAAGTTGGAAGTCAAAAAAACGTGCCCTTATGGAATGCATTGGCTGTTTTAAAAATCAAAGCATTTTTTATTTTGACTTATTTAAACCCTTTCCAATGAAAATAAATTGACACATAAATTGTATTGCTACAGAGCTTACTTAGCAAAACAATACAGACACGGGATCATAGAAATGTTGGTGGGAGGGGACCTCTCGAAGTCACCTAGTCCTACCTACTTCTGGGAGCAGGGCTACCACCAACACTAGAGCACATAAACTGTGTCTTTCTTTGGCCCCAAAATGCCTGCTCTGACTCTGGTGCACGCCTACACAATAACAAGCCAGGGCATATTCAGTGCTCCTTGCTTAGGAGGAAGATCAGTGGAGAGGACAGAGCTTAACTCCAGGCAGTGCAAAGTGCCTGTGACCTGCCCCCAGTATACCAACCTCTTCTCTACCAGATGTCAAACCTCCATCACTGTGTTGAGATGGTTTGCAAGAACTGATAGGAGTAACCCTTTTCCATCCCAGCAAAGACTCCACAAAGGCAGGGAGTATTCAGTGTATCTTTCCTGCTCTAATTGCAATTTTTAGACACTAGGTCCCCTGAGGAATCAAAGAAATGCCTGAGATGTACTTGTTGAGCCCAACCACACACACCAGAGCAGCTGTGTGTGGACACACCATGCCTCTCAGATCACTGCAAACTAATTAAGGGTTTCCTTCCTGTCCTAGGTTCAGTTGGGATAGAGTCAATTTTCACAGGAATCTGGGAGGGGGCACAGACAGGACAGCTGACCTGAACTAGCCAAGGGGCTATTCCATACCATGTGACGTCATGCTCAGTATATAAATGGGGAGCAGGCCTGGGGGAGCTCTCGGCTCTTGGTGGGAGAAATGGTAAAGCGTCAGGTTCCGTGTGGTGAGCACTTGCACCGTGCATCACTTATTTTGTATATTCTTTTATTAGTACCATTGGTGTTGTTGCAAATTCTCTCCTTGTGCTGTCCCAGTAAACTGTCCTTATCTCAATCCACGAGGTTCTGGGTTTTTCTTCTTTTCTCCTTTCTGGTTCTCCTCCCCACTCCACTGGAGGTGGGCAGGGAGGAGTGAGCGGGCAGCTGCCTGGTGCTTTGTTACCGGCTGGGCTGAAACCACAGCACTTCCCCACACAGATAATTATTATTATTATTCCAGATGCATTGATTCATGAAAGAATTAGGCTCAGAAACAATAACTCCGTTACTCCTGGGTAAGGAGGCTGTTGTACAGCTCAGCCTTGGCTTCTGGTCCTTTCTGCTAGAGTTTCAGTATCTGTCTGATTGTTCCCAGGTTGCATCTTTCCAATTTCTTGCCCTTAGAGGAATCTGTGCTAGAGAACATGGACCAAAGCTGGGGTTTCCAAAAGGAACAGCAGCAGCAGACTATGTAAAATTTTTCAAAAGCTTGCCACAATCAAGGAAATCAGATTTGAACTTCCCTGGGAGTCAAGCTTCCAAAAACCCATGCCCAAGTTAATATGAAAGATTAATAGCATTAAATACTGGAGACCCCAAGGGAACGTCATGTCATCTTGTCCAACTCCCTGCGTAACGCTAATGAGGTAATTCCATCTTGTGCTCAGAGTGGCACGAAAGCACATTGCCCAAAAGGCAGTTTGCCCTGATTTGACAACTTCAAAAGAGACCAAATCCACACAAGGTTAAAAAATCCTCCTCTGTCAGTTCAGAGGAAGACAGGAGATGTGGGCTGAACTTTGCTTCATCCTATGCTTCAATTATTTGCTTGTCACACTTGGCTGCTGCCCAGTTTAGCCAAGGCATTTGACTAATTTCTTCCAGGAGGAGGAAGTTGAGGTCAACACATAGTTTGTTTGTAAATATGCATAAAATCAACCACCTCTGAGGAAGGGATGACTTGGGCAACCCTTAGTGCCTGTCTCTAAGCTCTTGTCAGACATTTTTGAACCAAAATCCTCTGCTTTCCACTCACTGCATTCTGGACCTGTGTCTCATCTTCTTTTGCTTCCTATCTTAACTACTAGGTAATGGTAACCCAGAAGTGTCAGAAGTTTTTCTTCCAGGCAGCAGCCTCACCTTATGGGTATCTAACTGGGAGTCCCAACAACTGTCTAGATCTTCAGTTCTGAATACCAAGGTCAGCCCCTAACTCCTCAGGGCACCTCTGGGACCAGCTGGTCACCTCAGGTGTAGTGTAACTAGGCTGAGATTTCACCACCCTTAGGAAAAGGACTAACAGCACTGCAAATTAGACGTTTCAGCCTGTGAAAAGAGCAGGATAGCATGGTGATGTCTTCCCAAGCACCCCTCCCATGTTCAGTGGCCAACACACCTTACTGAAGCACACCTTGTGTTTCATAAATGTCCTACACCTTGCTGCCATGAAAAAAAGTACAAAGACTAGCTACCTCTTGTGGCTGAATTCTGTTTTCTGGTGACTGGTAGATCTGGCTACAAAGCACTGCACAAAACTTTATAACTGGGAGCTGCTCTACATTTATACCAATGAGTTCAAGAACACAACATTCAGTTCCTTTCCATGTTGCACATCCTAGCAAAACACTTCATTCTTGAACGCACACATTTTTCCTCAATTAAGTATGAAAGCTGTTCAAACACAAAGATGACCCTTAATTATGGCTTTAAACGCACTTGGTTAGAATTACCTCCTTGCTCATCTTGGGAAAGTATAATAAGAAGTAACACAATAATATACAGTGCTGTAGCTTTGAAGTAATTGCCTACTATGCTTGAACTCTGTGAGGCCTTTTCCAATTACATTTGTAGCTTGCTAATGTTTGGGGATTTTCCAGGATAAATTACGTTAATTGTGTTCCTTGGATCTGTTTTCCACAAAAAGCCCAATAAACAGCAAGAAGAGGGAGGGAGAGAATTAAGTGGCAGAGTTAATTAGATTAGGCTTGTGCTGTAGTGAAGCAGGAAGATTCCACTAAATCCTATAATAGGCCCTAATGAGGATTTTATCATGCTTGTTAAACGGGTCATTTAGTTGTGTGACGGGGCCGCTGAGTGTAATGTAAAAACTGTTTAATAAAAAAAAAAAAAAAAGTCTTTTAATTGCACGCACAGGCAAAGCAGTATCAAAAGAGTCCAGGCAAATGGAATAGCCCCCAGCAAATGGAATAGCCCCCAACCAAATACAGGAAAAGTTCTGCAGTTCCTGTAATGGCGAACATGTAATGTGATTAGGCCACTTAATTTTTCTTGCTTGGCATAAAAATTAGTGCTCCATGAATGATTTACACTGGGGAACTTTAATAATCCAGATTGATCAAGTTAAAAATTACTTATTTTTCCTGCTTTATTTTGGTTTTTTTGCAGAGGGGTTAAAAATGAATGTAGATCTGGTTGCTGTCAAATCATCTGTACCTGTCCCTTTCATTAGTGTTTGTAGAAAAATCCATAACAGAGTCACTGATGACTCTGGCTAATCTTCTTCCAGGGATGGGATGAAACAACCTTTGCATTTTGTTTTCAGGTAGCAGACATCACACAGAAAAATTAGAGTCCTGGAAAATGCACTCCATAGAGCATGCTTCCTTATCAGTTTTATTTTTAATTTGAAGACAAAGCTTCTGGGTGTCCTGCTTAATACTGGGCACAAGAACCCATATCTGCCCTGACTTCGCCAAGGGGTGTAAGCATACAATACTCTGCTGGTTCTCTGCTCTCCCACCACTGAGACCAGTTCCAAGACACTAACCTTAACAATGCAGACACATTTTGAGGCTAATTTTAGTAAACAAGAAAAGAAGCAAATCTAGGCCATTGGCAAAAAGGGTGAAGATATCACTTGATCCGCCTGCTTGTCAAAGTTCACCAATTCAAAATGAGGCATGATAGGGGTCTCTGAGCTCAAAGCTCTCCCATCTCCTGGAAGCCTGTAAACGGTTGTTCCCTACAAGCTACTTTCTTAGGTGACACCTGGCCTGCATGTCTTCAGAGGTAGAGTCCATTCCCTCCCCTAGCTGTTATTTCAGCCCAGAGCTTACTACCACTTTATACAATAAAAGAAGGTGTGTCCTCTGTCTTGCCCTGGCCTTTGATTTGGACGTTACTCTTCCAGTTATGCTCCCAGAGATGTTCCCACTTGTTGATGACTTCCTTCAGCATTCAGCCCAAGCAGCGTGACGACCCCCCAGCTCACTGTTAGGGCTGCATCTCTGATGCTTCCTTTCTTGTGCTTTAAAATATCAATTTGTTTTCTCAAGGCCCCCACTGCAGAGAGGGTTTGATTTATATCAATCCCTGTGGGATGCAACAGGAACCAGGTGGTGACTGAGCAGAAGACCACCGTGACTTCCACCCGTCCAGCAAATGACTGCCATTACTCCAAGTACCCCACTGAGACATACCAGCTGCTACGGCCTCCAGCCCAGCTTGGTGGCACCCCCAGAGGCAACGATATGGAATAGCAGGTCATTCATAAACGCTTCTTCCAGAATCCGGTGGCTCTGACGCCTCGACAACTGAACATCTGCTGGGGAAAATGAAAACAAGCAGTTCAACTCTTTCGTGCTTATTCATTCTACGCTAGTGATTTTTCAAACTCTTTCAGTTTGCAGGGGTCTAAGAGTATTTCAGTGGCAGCATGTGAAACCCCCTACAGTGATTTAAGCCTACTGTTAATAAACTTTCTTTTCTTAGTTCCCTTTTCAGGGTTGTCCTACAAGTACCCAGAGACCCAGGACTAGCTACAGGTAGAATATCACTGTCCTGATCAACACTTTTTAATAACAACATAACAAGTAAAATAAAAGTAAAAATACCTACCCATTAAAAGCATGACAACACTAACCCACATATTATTGGCATAGTAACTGTACAACCAGTTGTGTCTGAGCTTGTTTAAAATCCAAGCTTTAACTGTGACAAATATGTTTCTTACAGAGCAGCTACCAGAATTGGCTAAATTTACAAGAGCTACCTCATCTTCCTCTTTGAGTCCTTCTTACAACACTCCTGTGCCATAGCAGCTCCCCAAAACTATGCAAACATTAAGTAGTTTTCATTGCTTTGCAAGATTAATGTCCTCCTTGTATTAAGTCCCCCTGTATCATTCTTTTATCTTTTATTTAGGCTTAGTTTGTGATCACTAAATTCCCTGCTCTGTGTTTCTACAGCACTTGACACAATGAAGTCCTGCCTATACCTGGATTTCCTCTGCACTACAAATATGCACATATTAAAATAACATTATCTCTTAGAAATAGTTGCATTGTAGCATGGCTCCTGAACCAAGTTAGGGCAAGGAAGCTCTCACAGATAAGGTGGCTCCCAGATAAATAAAATAGCACTGCAGTTTGGCTTCCTTGCTTCTTTGCTCTACAAGATTTTCAGAGCTATGTTCAGCCAGATTACTATGGACCAGTTCTGTCCATCAAGATATCTGCACAGCCATGCCAGTCAACAAGATATCTGCACAGCCAAGCCAGTCAACATATAGAAGCAATCCCTGTTGCTCACAGCCAGGCTCCAAAGTGCAACCCCGTCAGTGATCCTGCAAACAGCAGCAGCTCCTGTTCACAGTCCATTTCTTCAAAAATCACATTATCAGCGAGCATAGGGATGCTGAAGAGCTGGCTGAGATAGCAGGTGAAAATCATGCTGATGGTCAAAGCCACAGCAACACCAGCTAGGCAAGGAGGTAATATACTCTGAAAGGAGATCTGAGAAACCCTTACATTCAGCAGGGACTGCTGAAAAGGTTAAAGCCAAGCATATGCTCTGTTGCCATATCAATAACTATGTTACATCTGTCATACTACAAGATATAAATTCTTCTAGTGGTCGGATAGCATATCGCCATTTAATGTTTCATTGCACTTCACATTGCACAACTCAGTCTGTTACTCTCAGCATGCAGAATTAAGTTCACTTTACCGAATCATTTTGCCAAGGAAAGGCTTCTGCTCCTGTTGCTCTAGTCATCAAAATTAGCTGGGTATGCATGAGTCTGTGTATGGGTGCATGCATGTATGTATGATAGCATCCATCGGATATACAGCTATGACTAATAACACAGCAATGACTAATAAACAGTCTAGCAAATGTGATCGATGAAAAAAGATTCAAAGAATTGATGCCAAATTGCTTAGAGGAGAGAGGAGAAGGTCTGGTAATGGTATTCAAATAAGTTAACAGTTGTCATGGAGGGAGAGAAAGCCCCTTGCTTTGACTTTGGAGTTAGCCCTGCTTTGTACAGGAGGCTGTTCACCCAACATCTGCCCAATTTCATGCTATGACATATCCTTGTGTCCACCAGGGACAGAGCAGAAACAGTGGGTGTAAACTCTTAAACTGCAGCAAAGGAAATTTAAATTAGATATCAGGAGAATTAGGAACGAGGTAGCTCAGGAAAGCGTGATGACTCTTGCAGAAGTGTTTCATGAACCAAGTAGAAAACATCTCCCTGGAACAGCCTCCAGGGTGGAGGGATGGATTAGAAGATCTCTTGAGTCTCTGCTATATGTCTGATATCTGTGGATTTGATACATTTTCTGACAAAAGCTGGGTGAGTAGGATGTACTTGAAAGGACTGTATTGCTTCACAGCAGAGCAGACAACCCTGTGCCTTCCCTTCCAATCAATGAGGCTCCCAGAGCACAAAGTGCTGAAATAAACTCAAGACATTTTAATTGGTGACTTTCTTTGTTTAAACAATAAAGAAGTAATATGGGTCAATTCCTTTGTGGAGCAGCTATCAGTCAGACACAGAAAAGACTTGTATAACAATGAGATGGGGAATGCTGACTTCATGTTCTCTTCTGTTATATTTGTGACCTGGACCTCTCCCTTTTTTCCCTTTTTATTCTCTCTCCCTTTTGCTTTTTTACTCCTTATACCAAGCACTGAAAACATCTCAACTTGCCAAGTTTTCTTCCTACAGACAGCTGAAGCTGCTAATTGCAATCCCATCACTGAAACACAGACCTGCCCTTCATCTATACTGTACCATTCCTGTCTTTCCCCTGCAGTTAATGAAGTGTCTCATACTGAGGAAGGAGTAGTTTGTAAGCCCAGCTTTCACCAAGATACTTACAATGCTGTGCTCACAGCAAGGAATTTGAGCCAAAGCTCTCTAAAAATCAAAGGAATTAAGAACTATCCACTTTTTGTAACCTGGGCGGGCAGTGGGCTGCAAATGACTCCAGGTAACGGGGGACGACTGTATTGCATGGGCTTTGGATGCTATGTGCAGCGACTCCCCCAGGCCAGGGACTGTTTATTTGCTTTGTCCGTGATGTAGCACAGCAAGTCCATCATCCAAGACTCATCTCTTTGCTGTTTGTCAAAAGGTCAACAACACTCTGTGGATAATGTGTGGCTTTTTCTTGAGAGGCAGAAGAAATGTTCTTCCTGGGGAAGAGCGAAATATTTTGGCATGAGAGTAGTGATGCATGGGGAGTGGACCTGCCTTTCAGCTCCATTGCCGAAAGCTGTTGACAGAAGCTACACTTGTGCACCCAGCAAACTAAGCGAGCTTACTGGCATGGCATGAAAACCTGTGGCCAGGCTTTGCTGCCCCAGAGTTTGAGATCCTGTGGTTTGGGGGTAGAAAGGTTATATCTTCCCCAGGGGGTTGGTTTGGCTTTGAAGTCTATCCTTTCCAGTAACAGGTTATAATGAAATAACAACCTTAAAATTGCTACCTGAATCAAACAGACTTGGGGCCCTCTCTAAAATTCCTCAGAAAAGTGGTCCTCAACATGTAAAGGGGAAAAATTGCTCATAACCTGTCTTCAAAATCCAGTGGTGATGGAGGATGCGGCCATGGATGTCTCAGAGCAGCATTAGTTTTAGACACAAGAAAGCAGAATTGCCTACTGACTCTTCTGCTTGCTCTGTGTCACACTGAAAGTCACCCAGGAGGAGAAGAGGAGGGATAATTCCTAGGAATTAATAAAAATCTGATATGCCATGATATTTTCACACTCAGCGTTGGCTCATGGGGTCCTTCCCTGTCTCTGCTGATCCATGCCTGTCTGCCCCTGTGATTTCTACACAAGTTCAGAGTTTGTGCAACTCTATCCCCTCGGTCAGAGTATTTATTTAAATACATGATGAACTGATGAAACTAAAAGAAACAAAACCAGTACTGCACCCCCAGGAGAGAAGTGCTCTGGAGATTAATATGTGGCAATATTTATATTAGCACCTGATTTCTTCAGACATGGAAAGCTGCCTGTCATTCCTATCACGGCTGTCTCTGCTTTCTGTAGGAAGGTTTGAGAGGGCCAAACCTCAAACAGGATTGCTAGATCCAGGCTTGCAAACAGAATAAGCTAAACCAACAAACATACAGGATTAAAAATATAATGATAATAATAATAATAATAATAATAGAGGAATATTTTATTGCCTTTTGCTTCCTATTGGAAAGGGTCCATTTTTAAGTCTTCTCTCCAGCTATGAAAGCTGAAAGCTGTTCACAGTCATCCCAAGGTTCACAGTTTAGCTATTCCTTAAGCGTCTGTGAAAGGAAGCAAAGTAAAAGAAGGTCATGTGTGTTGTACAGTAACCCACAGATGCGTAATTTCAGAGGGTCTCTTCATCTCCATGGGAAATGTTTAGGAGTCAACAAATTGCAACTGTTTGGAAATGCTTTTGATCTATAAAGCTGTGAGCATCCAGTCTATCCTTGTATTGTGACATCCATCTATGTGCATATTTCTGGCAAACCCTTCTCAGGTTAAAAGTCCCCAAATCTTACTGGTTGAATCTAACAAACCCAAATTGTGCTGAAAGTGTTCCCAGCCATGGAAAGAAAGAGGCCATGTGTCCTCACTGAATGCTAAAGACCTCCTCAGTTGCAGCCAGCTTGGTGGGGAAAGTACGAAGTTTTGGCATGCTTCTTGTGACCAGGAGCTAAATCCAGTCCAAGGAGTTCTCCCAGCCAACAAAAGCTTTAATTTTCACTCACTTATTTCTGTTTATGTGAATGAGATGCATATATCACCTGCCTGAGACACATGTCCAGTGCTAAATATGGGCAACAATTTCCCCAGAAACAGCTCTGCCAACACATCTCAGCCAGGGCTGCCCTAGGGCTCATCTGCTGTCCCAGGCTCAGGCTGTCCATGTTGCTCAGCTATACGGTCTCCACTAATGTCCCCTGGACTGAGACCACCTTCTCCCCCTGCTGTATCATACAGCTTTATTCTCAAGAGGTGAACAACTATTAACATATCTCACTGCTGTTAAAAAAACTTAATAAGAGCACACACACACATACAGAAAAATCAAGAAATTCATCAAATTAATGGATAGCCCCTGCAGCACTGTAAATCCAAACATATGAATTTTAACATCTTCAGGGGCTTTAATGCCATTTTTCCCTTCTGGTATCTGAGCATTATAAAACTCCAGGCAAGTCAGTGAACCAGGAAATTCAACTGATTTGAAATAAAAGCAAAATGACTCAGGGGGTTAATTGTCCAAGCTGGGAAAGTGAAAAAAAGTAAATAAGCACTTTGTTATACGTGATGAAAAACAAATTGGAGCAGAGTCCAATTCTGCAGACTTTCTTCAGGCAAAATTCTCATCAGTTTCACTGGCAGGGGCATGTATGAGTTCCCAGAGTGGAACTGAGTGGCTGGAAATCATCAAGAGTTTCCAGAGCCACAGGGCATTTCTGAACATCAAACTTGAAACAGCCAGAAGGTGGGTGATTTTCAGAGCATTTCACCTGTAAAAATCTGGTCTTCTTAAAGTATGTCCACCAGGGCAACAAAAAGTCTGATGTTGAAGTTGTGCTCCCCCAAACACCACATGGGGTGGTGGCTGATGTGAAGAATACTTAAGTTACCACCCTACAGTGGGTTGAATTCTTTTGATAAAATACTTCCTTCATGAAAAAGAAAAATTTATTTTTTTCTTTTAATTACAGGTGATATTTTTCACAGGAAAACTTTGTTTCCACTTTGAGTCACATAAAAGGGTTTTAGCTTTGGACTGACATTTCAAAAATGCCAAGAACATCAGCATTTTTTTAGATCAAAGATGTCACTATTCATCCATCTCATATTTCAGAATTGGGATTTTCCAGAGCAAAAGTATTCAACAAAAACTTGATTTTCCTCATAGCTGAAAAACACCTTTTCAAAAAGCTCCCCCAATCCCTGGTTGAAATGACTATGGCCAGCGCTGGCCGTGTGTCTCAGGAGTCCCCAGAATGGCCTGGGTGGGGGGGAACCTGCCACAGTCCTATTCCTGGGCACTTGCACAGTGTAGCTGCAGTAGTACCCCACTCCACCACGACTGGGAACAACATAATGCCCTCTCAAGTGCTCACCTCTCTCATCTGAGCTGAAGAGCTCCAGGTCTGCTGAGATCAACAAGAGGCTTACTTTGAGCAGGCAGGGGAAGAGATGTGCAACATCCTCTGCATTTTAGGACTGTAAATAGAATAGACAGCACAGCCCTTGCAATGAGGCTATACAGACAAGTACCTATAGTACCTATAGGTGGTACTGCAATGTAAAGGCCCAGAATTATAAGGAGATGTTATCAAGGACTCAGCATTACCAGCCTTGACCGCTGTCTGATGCCACCACACTGCTAACTCTGCTCGCTTCTCCATCCATGTGGGCACTAATGCCTGCTACCCATCCACATGAAGGGACAGGGCCAGGAAAAGTGTCCCTCCCCATCTGGCAATGTTTATCCCCCTCCCCAAGACACAGGTGGGACAGAAGAGCAGAGCCGCTACACAACAGTCCTTAGAGCTCTGTGGTCAAGAAGGGGGTGTCTGGCATTAAGTTATCTGATACCACTGGGAAACTGAAGGAAGGATAAGAAAACACTTCCCAGTGTTAAAGTGGGCAGGCAGAGGAGCTGGCAGTACATCCATTTTTCCCACCCAGCAACAGTTTCTTTAGAGGGCAGGTCCTTGCTAACTTGTTTGCCTGTCCCATCTCTCCCTTCTCCAGGTGGCAGCACTAAGGATGAGGCACATGATTTCCCCAAGGCTCATTCACGTTGTGAGGCTGAAAGCTCCTCCGGAATTGGCAGCACCGCTAAAATCTAATCAGGTGCTTGTGCGCAACAGACCCAGAAGCAATTGCAATCAAGCCAATTGCTGCATCTGATTACACATGAAAACCCTCGTGCCGCTAAGTGTTTTGCAGTCCTTAATAAAATGTGCCTGTCTTGCCTCAAATTGCATCAGGCAGTGTTGGTGGTGGTGGGGTTTTTTTTATATTAAGAATTGCCTGAAAGGAGGGAGGGAGGGAGAATAGGATGGAATTAGCAAAAGCAACCAGTGAAAACAAGGAAAATAAATGCCTAAAATACACTCATTGCCTCACATGTCTTCTTCATAGCAAAATGGGATCTTCAGGATGAACTTCACAGAAATCCCAGCAATCCCAGGAATATGGCTAGGTGCCCACTGCTCCTTCACTGGCTTCATGAGAGACAGTTGCACAGGTTGATCAAAGGCAGTGATCAAATTCCTCAGAGAACAGTAGATTTTGGGTTTAACATGCAATGGGTTTTGTGGCTGGCTGTGTTTAGTATTGCACACACAGCAACCACAGTGCACGCAGACACAAATACACACAAACACACCCATAAAAATGCACTGCATAAGCCAAAACAAACAAAACCCCCAGTAGTTTTATCCCTTCTAGCTGAGTTTCTGTTTTTCCAGATTTTCTAGCAATCTGCACAAAGACAGGATGAAAGATCCTAACTCTGAATTTTCCTTGTTGGCCATCACTGAAAACTTGTGGATTTTGCAATTGTTACACCAGGACAGCCCATACTAGGGCCCCTGAAGTTACTCTTGATTTGAATTGGGCCAGCTGGAGAAAAGAAACTGCATGCCTGTGATAACACTGGAGAAATCTCACCCATGCCATGCTCAGTCTTAAATGGAAACTCATCATTTCACAGATCTCCAAGCCACACACCTCCTCCTCCAGCCAGTCCCACCATGTCCCCGTCTCCCATGCATGCAGTGCAGCACCACTGCCATCCCCTCCTGCTGAGGCCCCACACCTTGGTGCAGCCAGTCAGTATTTCCCAGACCTACTGTGACCATGGAATTGGCATTCCTTGGCTGTCTGGGCACCCACTTCCACATCTCGCTGCCTGGACCAAGCACCTACAGCAGCACATGATGTCTCCTGAGCTCAAAGGAACATAGCTGCCAGACGTGCAGAGCTTCTGCAAGTGCAGCCATTTCCAGAAAGTCCCTGAGTGAGGGAAGCCCCAAAGAGTCTGTCTCAGCATATAGGAGAAACAAAGAGAGATGGAGAAGAGGGACTAATGAGCAAAATGCCAACCACATGCATTTTCTTTTATAACGGAAATGTCCCAGTGTAGAATAAAGTCTAGTCATGGCAGAGGAATTTATATTGCTGTAATAATGAGTGAAAGCCTGGAGCTGCCACATGTCCTGGAGCAAAAGGCCACTCACCCCTGCTACAATAATTTGCAGCTGTGAAATGCAAAACTCTGTAAAGGAGAGATGCTCCCACCTGCCGCTTTGACAAAGGCAAAAAGGGAACAAAGAATTGCAGTGGGAGAAGGAAGCATCAGCTCGACAGCTATTTCCATGCACACTTCAACCTCTGCCAATTACAGAAGAGGACTTGACTCCATTTCCTGGATTTCAGCAAAGGGGTAACTGGAGCTGCTGGATTAATAACCTCTAAAAGTTGAACTAGTTCCTTGTGGCTGCTGGTCAGGGTTTGGCAGAAGAGCTGCAGAAATCCATGTCCTGGAGGGGAAGCTGCAGCTGGAAGCTGGGACTTGCAGACACCAGAGCATGTCTTCTTCCAACAATGAGAGTCCCTTGAGGAAAGTCTGAGCTCAGCAGCCAAATTCCAGGGCAGGAAATTGTACCCTAGTACAATTAAAGAAATTAAAGCCATAAAATGTTTCATGATACAATAAAGAGTACTGAGAACAGGGAATCATTAAAATAATTATTTTAACTTAAAGGCAAGACAACTAATAGCCAAAAGCACTACTTTCCTCTTGAAATGACTCACCCTCCAGAAATGTGGGGAAATCTGGATGCTCTCACTCTTCTGTGAAATTCCACAGATCCATCATATCCAGCTCATCCTTTTTGGTTTTCTTGTGAAGGCCCCTGGACCTTCTTCCAAAGTCCACGAAGATAATGAAGAGCCCTTTGGTGGTTTTGGAGCTGCTGAAGTCCATTCATGACCCCAAAGCAAAGGCACTGGAAGGGTTAACACATCCTGAGTGCTGGAAAAGGCACTGCTTAAAACATTCAGCAGACGATGAGGCTGTGCATGCCTGTTCAGAGACTCACATCAGGAATTAAGCCTGCAGTGCTCATTAATAATAATGGGAGCTAAATGCTGTATTGCATGTGTCATGATGGGAACGGACTCCTTCTGCTACAGCATGGGGTTGCCCTAAACAGATGATTTAATTCGTATATTACAAGTATTGATTCTGGGAATAAATATGAATTCAGCAAATATTGCTAATGAGCTTCTTAACCCAGCAGTATGTCCTCCACACAAACCAGAAGCACTTGCTAATTTAATATATGCCATGTCCCCATACTGACAGGAAATCTTAAAAAGACTGTTAAAGGCAAGAGCAAAAATAATGGTTGCCTCCCTCAAATCTCTGTTTAAAGTTAACACTTATAACTGGCCTTTCCATATTCTCCTTTTAATGGATAGGTTTCTCTTTTAAAAGATGTTACTTTCCTAGCAGGCAGAATGTAGGTGTGAGGACTGGGAACAGGCTTCCTGAGAGGGGTCCAGGAGGTAGGTCTCTGCTAGTCCTTGGTCTAAACTAAACATCTACACAATCCTCTGTTTTCCCTGGGCACAAGGCTTTTCCCTGAGTAGAGATGACTCTGAGCCTGCATAGACAGACACCTCTCCCAGATACCAGGACCAGCTCATGCCCTGTGTTAAAATAATGTTTTCAGAGCAGTCTTTCCATACCTCCTCCAGTTCATGCTTGCAACTCCCTTTCTTTCTGTGCTTCTTCTCATGCTGCACCTCATTTAAACTCATTCAGGGGACTAACGTCTACTGGCTGCTCACTCCTGCTGAGTGCAGCAATAAAGAGATCAGCAGGATTTTAACCATCTTTCTCCAATCTGGCAATGTGCCTGAGTGCTCAGTGTGACTCCCAGTTGGTCTGCAGATTATGAGCAATATCAGAACCAACAGTGAGTCCTCCTCTGCTATCCATCAGCAAGCCAGACCTTTCCCAGATAATCCTACATCTCTTGATTCAGATTTCTTCCTCTTAATGACCCATTGCACCACCAGATTATGCATCCATCTTGCCTCATACCTTTAAGTAGTTCCAAATTGGGAAGGAGAGGTTTCTTCTGACAGCAATGAGGTATCCCTATGCAGTAAATAGGAGAGGCTTTGCAAGGATTCCGTCCAATGAATATGACCTTCACTTAATAGTTATTCATAAATATATATATGAATAAAAACTTTTACCTGGAGCTTTTGCCTTTTTGTAAAGGAAAGATTCCCAAGCTTATACATATGGTCATTAGCTGATGCTTTCCCATCTGCTCTTTGCAGGGAATATGCAGGCTTGTTGATAGTATTAGATGTGGTAGTCAAGGGAAAAATCTCTGGTCATTGTGCATTAGCTCTGCTTTTCTCTGCTCTGGCAAGTTTGACTTATCACCAAACATCCCAGAAATGCTAGCTCTAAAAATCATTTCTATTTTGATGCTATTTTCCACCTCTGAGAAATTGCTACTCTCTTTCTGGGATTTTATTTTTATTAGAAACTTTTTTAAAGGCCAGAAAGCTAGAAATGCATCAACACAATCAAACAACTCCATCTCTAATTCAAGAACAGAGCCAAAAACCCTTCCACATTTCGGCCAGTTTTTTGTGCACATTTTTCAATCCATCTCATTGTCCCACCCCTTTACTACCCAAATGTATGAAAGGAAAATGGATTTTCTACTCAAAGTTATTAGCTACTATGTTATATGAGAACCTAAGAACAATCAGTCTAGGTTTAAACAAGTGTCTAGCCCAGTATCCTTCCACAGCACATAAGCAATGTCCATTGGAGGTCAAGTGAGCATATACAGTACTTTCCCACAAGCACTCCTTTCATCCATACAGTCATTAGCATTTTCTTTGTGTTCAGTAACACTCACTTGAGCATAATAACTAATTGCATGTAGTTCATGCAGCTCAAATTCAGTGTTAATTTATAACTAGCTGGTGCTAATCTATACTGGTGCTGAAAGAGCCAAGTGCTCTCTTTCTTTTTCCCGTTTATCTAAATGCAAATCCACATGCACCTATACAGAGATGTTGAGCAGAAGACACTTCTCACTATTTCCAATCTCCTCTGAGAAGAGTTTTCACTGCAAATGTTCCCAACCTTGTGTACCAATTAGTTGTTCTTGTCCAGTCATGTCTCCAGAGTGATCTGCTTGCTATCAATCGTATGGATCTGCAGGCGAGAATCACTCTCATGAATAAATATGAAGGCATGGTCAGTTATCAGGAGCATCAACATGCTGGAGAAGAAAGCTTACTAGGGGAGAAAAACCGTCTTGTTATTACTTTTAGATGCCCTTTTGATCTTATTAGAAAGGAAACTGTGGGACTAGAAAGTGAAGTGAGATAAGGGAGGGCTGGCACAGGTTGATTAGATTATTTCTTTTCAGCCAGGAAATATATATACCTTCCCCACTTGGGAAAACCTGTGTGGCCTTTAAGCCCTGCTAACACAGAGTACAGTGTTAATGCAACAGCACTGATTCCAGGAGGGGCTGTTAGCACAGGGATGTCATCCCAGCCTGGGTTTGTTAAGGACCAGGAACACCACCAAGCCCATGTTTGGGTCCCAGAGCTGCAGCTGGTTTCCTTCCTTATAGCCAGTTCATTACACGACTGCTTCTGCCCCTCCTTCCCATGCACTCAGCTGGACTCCGGTCAGAGCAACCTGCTAACTGAGATGAAGCAAAGAATGCAGAATCTGGCCTTACGTGTGTTTGTTATTCCTACCTGCAGGCTGAAGCAAGCCTTTCTTTTCTCTTATTGATCCATGTATTCTAATGCAAGGACTTCAGGGCTTGATTGTTCTCTGCAAGCCTTTCTTATAGACCTAAATAAAGAACTGAACTATACAAAAATCGTAGCATGGAGGCTCTGCAGAGACCAATCTTGGATCATTGCTAAGAACACTTAATGATCCTTGAATTCATGAGGAGGGGAGAGGGCCTCACTTCTCCCACGAGTCCATTTTTGGTATGTAGAATCAGGCCCAAAGAAAAAGATGGCAATTTTCTTTCAGGGAAATTTCAGTAGGTTTGATTCTGCAAAGAAAACACTGAGATGGAAGGTAATTGAAAGGAGTTGTTTGGTTGGCTGTGTCTTTGGCTGGATTTTCTGATGTCTAATACAGTGTGAGCTCTGAAGCTTTTTCCCAAGCTTGGACCATAATAACAGCATGCTTTTATGTAGGCTGTCTAGTGTCTAACAAAAGCTGTGATCATGCACTGACAATACAGATCAACTCTCCTGAACGTCTTTGAGGCCACTTCTTTTTACAAAATATGTAGGAACTGGCTATATTTGAGATTTCTACCCCTCTGCCAAATATGGTGACAATTCAACCCACTAAAAAAATTCATGCAGTCAGAAGATGGACAGACACACACAAGAATCATGGTTGCATAAGCCAAGGAGAGCAGGATAGAGAGTTAGCTGATCCAGGATCTTTCCTCCAATGCTGATCAACACCAGCTATTTTAGGAAACATGTCAGAACAGGGCAAGCATTCAATGATGTTTCTCCAAGTATTTTTCCAGCCTCCAGAAAATCCTGTTAAAGGTTTTCTCAAACCAAAGGGGATACCTGTCAAAGGATAATTTTCTATGAATTTGTCCACTTAAGTTTTACATCCATGTAAACTTCTAGCATCTACAGCATCTCCAGCAAAAAACTCCATACCCTAAGGGTATGTTTTGTGAAGAGGCTTCCTTTTGTTTTCTCTAAGACTGCATCATGACAGTTTCATGCCTCCATATTGAAAAGGCATGAGGCTGTATTTCATTAGATTTAAAAAAAAAAATAATAAAATCATCCCAGTCAGTACAAGAAAGTATTTGGCCTGCAGGATACTCCAGAGACCAGCATCAGAGCCTCACTAGGCATGTTCAAGCTCAACGTGGCCCGGCAATGTACATTTGCAGCCCAGAAAGCCAGTTGCATTCTGGGCTGCATCAAAAGAAGCGTGACCAGCAGGTCAAGGGAGGTGATTCTCTCCCTCTACTCCACTCTCATGAGACCCCACCTGGAGTACTGCATCCAGCTCTGGGGCTCCCAACATAAGAAAGATACTCACCTGCTTGAGCAGGTCCAGAGGAGGGCCATGAAGATGACCAGGGGGCTGAAGCACCTGTCCTATGAAAACAAGCTGAGAGAGTTGAGGTTATTCAGCCTGAAGAAGGCTCCAGGGAGACCTTACAGCAGCCTTCCAGTACCTAAAGGGGGCCTGCAAGAAAGCTGGAGAGGGACTTTTTACAAGGGCATGAAGTGACAGGACACGGGGTAATGGTTTTAAAATGAAAGAAGGTAGATTTAAATAAGATATAAGGAAGAAATTCTTCACTGCAAGGGTGGTGAGGCACTGGAACAGGTTGCCCAGAGAAGCATCCCTGGAAGTGTTCAAGACCAGGTTAGATGGGGCTTTGAGCAACCTGGTCTAGTGGAAGGTATCTCTGACCATGGCAGGGGTGTTGGAACTAGATGATCTTTAAGGTCCCTTCCAACCCAAACCATTCTATGATTCTATGATTCTATTTTAGATGTCAAATACACACAAATCTGAAGCTTACTAGAACTTTGTTTACCCGTCCCCCATGTCAAGAGCTCTGGAAAAATTCTGAAACCCAGAAGGGGAAAAGGGAATAAAAGTTCTCAGTCTGAACGCCCTTTCTTTCTACAAGCTATCTATCACATTTTGAAACATCAAATAGTTGATTCTGGCTTTGGAGATTTTTGTAAGCTCTTTTCCTATATAAATAGCTGGGTGATCTTCTCTATGTACAATATATTAAATATCATCCAGTGACTACTGGAAGCAATGAAAGCCCTCCAGTTCAGCTTGAAATAGTTAATCAGTCTCCAAAAGCTGATCTTTTTTAATCTGCTTTGAAAATCTAAAAATCAAGATTTTTTTTATTTTGAGGCTTCTCAACATCTTGAAGAACTACTCAATCAGACCCTCAGAGTAGATTATTTATTAATCTGCTCTAAAAACCTAAAATAGAGAAAAAAATTAAGATTATCAATGTCTTGAAGATTGATGAAGGTCATTTTCACTCTCTCTCTATGGAGAAAAACGTAGGGCTACTAATACCAAATATAGGTCAATAAATCATTCTAGTAAGAGTGACCTAATTAACACTCAAGCCCTGATTTGAATGCATGAAGCTCATTATCTTGACACAGGATTCACTCTCACAGAAAAGAAAAAAAAAAATTAAAACTAAAAAACTCATGCAAAACTTTGTGGGAGCAAAGTTTCTGGACAAGATGGAAAGCAGCTGTTTACTGTGCCAATGTTGCTGCTGGTTTCCCAGTCCTAGATTCTTCCTGAACAAGAGGAAATCACAGGAAACACTTTCAGTTCGTCTGGTACAGCAGAGAGGTGGAAAGAGTCATCATTAAACACACAGATTCTTGTTATACTCCAGCACCAGAGACATGATAGTATTATTCAGGAGAAACTATAACCTTCATTGGTTTGACACTCATTGGTGATAACTACCTTTGTAAAAGCACCCATTGCCTGGTTGAAAGGATCCCGAGTGCAAAGGCCATGAAAGCACACAGAGGTTGTTGCAGTACCCAGATAGCATCTCTACAGTGACCTGTGGCCATGGAATACACAAGCACAAGCTTGACAGGCAGTCTTACAGACCTCAGAGAGTTTGTCTAGAGGAATCAAATCCATTACTTTGTGTTGCATTAAAGGGTAAAGAAGTTTGGCAGAAAATAAACCCCGTTGCATTCCAGCTTACCCTCAGATGTCAGAGGGGCTGGGGGTGGCTAGGTTTAATTTCTGACTGATGTCCAATTCAACGCTCTAAGTCCGGTTGCATTCAATATGTTGAACTATCACGATGACAGATGCACTTAATAGCGTACTGCACTCTCGAGAGGCTTAGCCACATTCAACATGCTAGGATTACCAGGTTTAGGGAGTTTGGCTGCGTTAATGAACTATTCACGACTAGATTAATGAGCAATGCGTTTTATTAAAGAAACAGTACAGGTGCTTTTGGATTGCCAGTGATAAATACACTGTCTACAAAGCACATGCAAAAAATAATACAGTTGACTACAAGCACACTAAATTATGGAAAAACTCTATAGAGATTTCTAAGTTTCCTGGGGAAGCACTCAGTATAACCGAGGGTTTGAATTTTACCCAATAGGCATTCCTATGGGGGGAAGAGAGGTTCAGCCCGTCTACTGATCCCAGAAGTCAACAATGTCCTCACAACTTGTCTATGATGATGTCCTCCCTAGCATTCCTCCTTTCTTAAGCCCTTTTATATTTTCTTATTTTTTAGGTGGAGCTTGGGTGACTCTAGTCATACATACTTTGATTGGTATAAGATCTCCTTGCTTTACTTTTAAAGGTATATGTTAGAGAAAATTCAGAGCATATGCTCAGTGAGGGGTGGTCGCACCTTGAAGGCAGGTAGTTTTGGGGATGGAGGTGTGTTTTGGTATTATAATGAGATTATAATGAGCAAAGTTCACCCAGAGAACATGATTTAGCATGTCACTACTCCAGAACTGGGCACTTACAATTTACAAAATACACCTGTGAGGCTACACACAAAGACAAACTCATGTACATGGTTCTTTTACAGTCTTTGAGGAAAGTGTATGAAATTGGGAAATTGAATCCATTTATCTCATTAACTGAAAAAACCCAGAGTGGAATCTGTTCCATACAGCTCACTTAATTAACTAACGTCTGAATCAGTGCTTGTTTGCAAAGACTGCCATTCTAAACCAGGAGCCATAACCAGCAATTGTTCTTTTTCTATTAGAGTAATTGAGGAGGGTGCCATTTGACTAGCCCATGGTTTTATTGATTAATTTATCATTTCTTTGTTTGCATTTGATTTTGATTGATTTTCTCTGCTCTTTGCAAATGAGCAGGTTGTCATGAATACAAACACAACCACTACCACAGCTCATTCCTCTGTTGTTTTCCTGATGTCCTCTTCACTGAAACCACATCTCTGTGCTGTCCACCAGCCTTCACTCACAGCAGCTGGCTGAACTAATGAGTATGCCTGGGCTGCAGCTTGCAAAAAAGCATAGTGTCCTTAAGAGTGACACAACAGGACAGAATAGTGTGGAGTCACAGTGCTCCTTTGGTGTGAATGTAAGGCCTATTTAGACGCAAGTCTCAGTGCAGCGTGACACTGGATTTCTGCAGACCTATGACAATTGTAGAAATCTCTGCTGATACACAATAGTAAATATTTTAGGAAGGAAACAGAGATAAGGTGGTATCTTATGGCAATTCCATACCCACATGGTTGCACCACCTTGTCCTGTTTGGTTTTGCAATGAGCAAAATCACATGCCATTGCTAAAGAAACCTTATTCCAGTTTTACATAACTAGCCAGTACATACAGTGAGCTCCTGGGGAAGGTTGCAATGCAGTATTATAAGGCTCACTTCTTGTGGCTGGATTAGCAAGGTGTATTAGCAGAACTGTGAGATCGTCTTAAGCAGAGGATTGGAAAGAAAGTCCACTGTTCAAGCTTTGAGGAGTCTTGCACAGCATTTCTTGATCAACTTTCTTAAGCCTTTCTGTTACTCAGGATATGACTGGTTTCTGGGAGCATGGCAAGGTGAACTGCAACTTGGGACTTAGCCCTGATTTTGATAAGGGCTGATCCAAACATCGCCTTTAAGCCTTTCCCATAAGGCAGAAAATGCACAAAGTGAGCATGCTGTCCTCCAAGAATAGTAGCAAGCAGATGTACTCCACCTAGTGAACAGCTAGTTTTGCAGAGGGAGCCTTCCCTCATGAGCGGATTATCTGAGATTGTTACAGCTCCTCCATGCATTACTACCCCTCCTCCAGATCACGGACCCATTTGTAAGCTTCTTGCGCTGACACAGCTCAATGTGTTAATAACCAACCAGGAGGATGGCTTGCAATTGTACTGAGCTTGGGACTCACAGTGCTTTACTGCAGATCAGCTGGTCAATGACAACTTGTTGAGCTGTGGTAGATCTAGCACTGCTATCACCTGGACCTAATCTTCCTGGCTGGAGACCAAATGCACCTTGCTCATGCACTGCCACTTTCTTACAAAGCCAGTGGAAGAAAGTAGCCATGCCCTTCCAGAAAACTTGTGTCAAAGCTCAGCATCAGCTGTGAAGGCTTGTAGTTTGTAATACAAAACAGAAATCAAGTAAAAAGGGAAGGAAGTGCTCCAGAATGTCAGTTCACCGCAGAGTTTGGGTTTCTTTGTTTTCTTGTAAGACAGTGATGAATTGCAGCTTAGACTAAGGAAGGGCAAGGGGTCTTTGGGACCTGAAACCAGCATACCTGAAACCTTCTGGTGGTCAGTGAATGGAATAGCTCAAAATTTAAAGCAGTAAAGAAACAATATCAAAACATGCATTTTTTGTATCCTGCTTGGGATGCCCTTATAGGCAGAGCTGTTCACTTCTCGACTTTGCTTTTTAGATCTCCAGCAAATCATTTGGTTTCTTTTTGTCTTTTTTCCTCCCATAAAATAGACATGATCTCATTTTCTGACTTTAGCTGGGACTTGTGAGGAAGAAGCATCCAATATGCTTTATGATTGGGGTTAGAGGAGTGGATGGATGAGGAGAGGGTAAAACAGAGTAGTAACAATCATGTTACATGACATTAAGTAGAACTTAATTAACACCTGTTGCTTTGGATACGTTTGATTCTGCCAGCTCATTGTAGAAAGTGGCAGCACAAACTGATCAGAGCCATCTTAACGATCTTTATTATTTAAAAAAAAAAAAGTTAATAGTCTGATAAAGCAAAAACTTGCAAGCAGTTTCTTAGTCTTTTCATATTCACAGACTTCTTAGGCTAGCAGTTGTTATTAAAAAATCTCATACTAAAGCAAACCCCAAAGAACTGCTTCTCACACATGCCCTTTTAGAACTTAGACTAACTAGTTTCCATACAGCTCTAGTTCTTCGTTAGATATATATATACGAAAGTTCTTCATGCAGTCATAAAAATTAATCTACATTAACAGCACCTCTATACTTTTTAGTATCATTAAAAGCACAATACTTTTTAAAATGTTTTCCCAAACCTTTCATGGCTACTTGTTCTATTCATATCTTATCAAAACCTTAACTGTCTCAACACTTAGCCTCACAACCATCTTATTAAGATTTTCTCATCACCTGATATGAAAGCAGCCTCACCATCCTCTAAACACATTCCAGTTGAACAAATTAACAGAATACATGAACCTAAAGCCTTGGACATGAAAGAAATAATTTGCATTTGTTGGGAAAAGTAATTGGCTAAAAGTAGCTGATTTCTATTTCTTTAATGCCACACACTAAAGTTCCTAACCAGGCAGAAACTTCAGAAGTTGAGTTTCCTCCTACTTACTGTTACCAAAAGATATTCCTCCAAAATTATAGCCAGCAGTATCCAATGGACGCAAACAGAAAGATAGAGGATCTATTAAATGCAAATATACCATACATGAGTCATTGAAAGG
>VYZV01027238.1:132378-148984 GCA_013401275.1 Pandion haliaetus | reverse complement strand
AATTTGGTCTTATGGTTAAAAGTTCAGCAGCCAAGAGACTGAGGTTTGACTTGGGACTCTTCCTTATGTGTCATTAGGAAGTCAATTAATAGTTCTGTGCATCAGTTCATCATTAGCAAAATCAGATATTCTCATCTCCTGGGGGAAGTTGTCTTGAAGATAAATAAATACCTTAATGCTATGAAGCATTCAGACACTGCATGGACCAATTGTCTAGCAGTTTATGCAAATATCAGTACTTTGTGCTCAGTTTCTTGAACCAGTGACTGATGTTTAATTACCATTCTGTCCACAACATTGCAAGAAATTAAATCCCAAGTGAGAATAGGTATTATCTTGTTATTTCACGCTGCACTACTGGAAAAATTAGAGGGGCTGTGCTAATAGAAAATGAAACAGTTAACAAGAAACAAACCTGAACTATGAAGACCAATTAGGAAACAGGAAAAAAAATCAGGGAAAGGGGCAAAAACTGCAGAAATAACCACTATGCTTTCAACCATGTGGCAGAAGCAGTGTCCTCTAGAGCAGCACCATTAGGAATCAAAGGTGGGAATTATGATTTTGTATATATGTGCCTTTGTATATGTACTTACAGATACGTATTCATGTATTTCTTCACATTTGTATATTAGTATCTCTTCAGTTGGCAGTTGTGAGTTCTTTATCCATTCATCATAGTTCACTGGAACTCGATGTATCATAACGTAGCCTCTTGCTAGTAATGGTTTTAAAATATAGAACAACGGCCAGCTTGAGGCGGTCCCCGTTCATTTGTGATGGAAAGCAGAACAAAGACAATAGATGCAGGCTAGAAAGAGAGAGAAGGCATAAATGTGGAGCAGATCAAGAGTCTGAACCTTTTTCCATTTACCCCAATTGAAGTTCCATATTAAATTGAAAGGATTATATTAAATTTTTAACAGCATTCCATAGCACTATTCTAATGTCACTTCACTCAAACCTAATAGTAAGCAAGCCAGAGAGATACAGAGAGGCACAACACAGGTCTTCAGGGAATTAGAATCTCACCCATTAACTTGATGAGGTAACGATTAAAAGCCTTTGGAGTGTGATAAAAAGCACAAAAGTTATTGAGAAGTTGGGTATCCAGATACCATCTTTTAATATTTGTTGCTTGATAGGATGCTGATGTACCCAGGATGATTCTTAGAAGACAGATAAGTAACCCTACTAGCTTTTTCAATAAAAGACTATACAGCACTGAATGAAGCCAAACTAATTTTCATTAAATTTAAGGTTACTGGAGAAATAGAGGAGTGGGATACTCTCCTTTTCACCTCATGAAAGAAAATATAATGATAACAATCCTGCGCTATCCATCCATGCTGCCTGGCATTATAGAAACCTCATGAAAAAGTAATTAAAGAGCCAAACACCATGCTATCTAATTTGAGACATCTTTTTAAAAGTTCTTAGAAGCCCTGTTGGGCTAATTCTGTGAGCTTAGGAAAATAAAGCACTCATCATTACTCTCAGACACACAAAGACACAGGTGGGACCTAGGTCGTCCTTTTTGCCCGAGGACTAAATTAGCATGTTGCTTCCAATGTTAGATCTCATACACAACAGAAAATGTCAGAAGGTCAACAAACATAATTAGATCCAAACCACAGACAAGCAGATCTTCACTTCAGTCCACATCTCCAAACAGCAGCCAGTTGGCAGAGAGAATCTCAGCAGGTTAGCCATGTCCTCTCTGCCCACTTGCTAGAACAAATGGTGCTATTTCAGTCTGCTGTGGCTGCAGGCAAGAGATTAACTCTCAGACTGATGAATTGAGAGCAGAACTAAATGAAGCAACCCAATTTTTCCGTTGGGTTCTCTAATCACAATTCACCACCTAGTAGGAAGAAGCGTAATCTTAGATTTTTGCAGTCTTTCTGCTGGGTAACATGATTATGCTGTAGAGCCATCATAGAGTATAATGGTATATACCTTTATGGAGCCTCTGATTGTTTAGTGGCATTGTAAGAGAAAACCTAACCCACATTACACATCATAGAGTATATTTAGCCCCTGTTACAGAGATATTGAGATGATAAGACTAAGCTGATCAATACAATCTGCAAAACCTACCTGCAATGAAGCAATATGGGAGAGGTGAACTCAGGGTGCAACAGAATCAAGAAGTTCAGGAGAGAAATCCTAAAATTAAAGAGGAATAAGAAGGAGCCACAGTCTGAGAGGTGAAGAAAGCTATATAGGAGGGCATAAGGTTGACCAGGACATGGGGTAGCTGAGGGAGGATTTCAAACAGACTGAATTGAAGCTAGGGAAGAGAAGATGTGGGGATGGGAGGAGGAGCAGGCAGGTAGTCAAAGAAAGGGACAAGAATGGTTGCAATAGAGAGTATCAGTGAAGGAGGCCTGAGAGAGTAAATACAGGACAAGGAAGAGAAGAAGCAGGATTGAGAAATTTGAGTTAAAAAAGACAGGGGAAGGAACTCCCAGTAAAAAGGCAGGGAAGAGCTGAAAGAAACAAAGAAATGGGTGCAAAGGAAAAGAAATTCATGGAAAACCAGGAGATGTGATCCTTTGGGAACATCAAAGGATTGACATATGCTGAGGCACACACAACCTCATTCATTGTTGGTTCTGGCTTTTGACAGGAAGCTCCACTTTTGCTTCATCCATAACCCTAGAGCAAAAGTCAAAACAGTCGTTAATATGTGACGCATTTTCCACACTCACTTTCTCTGGGACAGAACAGCAGGAACCTTGTTCCTAGAGTGAAGCTGGTGGTGGCTGCTGACTTGGACAAGTTCTTTCTCCATTCAGGAAGGCCAAACCCCACAGCCTTGTGGGGCTGCATACAGCTGACTACTAAACCCCCTACTCCTCAGATCTGCTTGGTTTGCCTTCTCTGTGATTATATCACTTTACTTGGCTCAGAGCAGCTGGCAGGAACAAGACTGATGGATGTGTTCAGATTGCTTGCCTTTCACCTCCACCCCAACTGCAACGTTGCTCTCACACCCGTCCATTAACACCTCCCAGCCTAGAGGGAAGGCAAAGACTGCCTCTGCCTTGTTGCTTGGCTGTTAATACCAAAAGGCATTGGATGGGAAGCCTGCAGACTCCCTGGTGCTAAAAGGAATGATAGGCTTGTCTGATCGCCTTTCTGCAGGTTGCTTTTCAATCGACTTTTTGGCTACCCTGGAGCACAGTGTTCAGGAGATGGACAAGCCTGTTCTTGAGTGTGAGGCTTTCATCTGTTATCTAGGCAAGGTGGAAATAAAAGACTGGGCCACAGGATTCAACTAAGGTTTCTAAAGGGGTTGGCTTCCTGTTCCCCATGGATCGCCTGAGATCACACCAGGAAACAGTAATTGCCACAAGTTTGTTATGATCAAGCAAAGGAATTGCTGATTCATGCTCTCCAGGCTCTGCGGTATGTGCAGATTGAGTCTAGAGCTAAACTGTTACCAAACAGCATTTTAAACTAAGGTCTCCAGACCACACAGCTGGAAACCCCTGGACTTGTGATCTTATCATTTACATTTCCTACAGAAGCTGCTGAGGGAACAGGGCTGGTTTAATCCCTCCTGGCAGGTAGCACTCCCTGAAGCACTGAACGACCCCTTGGAAGCATCTCATCACTCACTCACCACTAAGGGAGTCCAAACAGACAGTTTGATGTAGGTGTCTGCATTGCAGGTGGCTAAATTGGCCAGATGAGCTCTGGAGACTGCAAAATGAAGAAAGAAGAACAAAACCAAAAACCAACAAGAAAAAAAAAAAAAAAAAGCAACAAAACCAAACAAAATACCCAAACCCAAACAAACTAACAAACAAAAAACCAAACACACAAAACTGTTTGGGACTAATCTCTCATGATCATTATAGTGTTGATTCCACTGGTCTTTACTGCAAGGCTTTATCACAAGCCATTTTAAAAAGAGGGGATGCAAGTAAAAGGATTATTTTTGCTTTAATTGCCTTACCCACATGATCAGCTATGGGATGAAAAAGAGAAAATGTCAAGGGGAGGCAGTGTCTAGATGCAGAAGGGAATCTTCTGCCTTGAGAATTAATCAAACCTCCACAGTTGAGACACTTTCCAAAAGTTCTTTCCAGTTTTTTGATCACTCCAGAGATCTTGTTTACAGCAACATACTGGAAGTCTGATCTTGAGAGTGGATTGGTATACAACCTTTTCAGTGCCCCAGAACAAAGATACAATCCCGTAACAGTCTGCAATGTACTCAATGCAAAATATCCGAGCATTAGCAGAAGAACTTGCTCTGCAAATGCATATCCTTTCGGGAACTTGTGGAACTATCTGAACCATCAGTAAACTGGAGCAGTCTGGCAAAACATGAATTCACAAATGCTACTAAGTTGTTTTATCATAGTTTTCTTTTGAATGTTTTATAAGCTCAACATACTCATTAGTATGAAAATTGGCCTCACTCACATGTGCTCAAAAGCAAGCTGGGGCCAAGTTAAAAAGGCATCCTGTGCATAACTCCTCTGCTTGGAAACCATGTTTTATCAGTAGTGGAAAAGTCCATTTTGAAAAAGGCAAGAAGTGTAAAAAGAAAAATTCCCTCCAGTGTTTACTAGCCTCAGAGTCCCTGACCAGCCGCTGCCAGTTACATACACAGGAACCCCTTCAAAGATCAAAGAACAAGTTCATACCTTCTCCTACAAATCATCTGCAATGCTCAAGAAAGGTGGGGTTTAGTTCACATCTGCTTTTCTCTCCCACACCTTTTTTATAGTTACCATATTAAAATCAGAATTGGAAATGTAACAAACATTTCTTCTCAACCAGAGCAGAGATTTGAGAACATTGCCGAAGTCTGCTCATACATTCAATAAACCCCTTAACTTTTAGTAGGATTATTTAGGTGCTACATGTGTATGTATGAGCACACTTGAGACATAGGACCTCACACTTCAATATAACAGGTTTAACATGGTTTTCCATGTGACCTGGCAGCAAAAAAATTTCTTGGTATGGCAATTTAGACACCCTTTCCTCTGTCCTTATAAGAATAAGGACTTACTTCCTACTAAGACAACACAGCACACAGATGTAAGTCTGATGCCCAGGACATGGGAAAAGGACTTGAGGAAAACAGAGCAGAGACTCGTTCTTCCATTAAAAGTGCAGCCTCAAGGCCTTGCACACAACGTGCTCAGATCCTCTGAGAAGAGATGTAGTGCTACCAGGGCTTTAAAGGAAGGCTGTATATTTGTGGGGAGGGATTTGAAATATATGGGAGAGAAGCCCCACTGCATTACCAGCATCAAGTAGAGCACTATCCTCAGCATGCAGGTAATGAGATCACACAACATAGAAAGTCAATTAAGACTTTGAAGCTCTGAATTCACAAAGAGAAACTAATTCTTACCGTTTTGCCTTTCCCGAGCTAGCATTTCTGGCAGGCACCTGAAAAGAAATGCTAACTAGACGTAGAGTAAATATAAACAATTACTGTGTTTTACCCATGTGTTATCCCAGTGGTACTTGGCATTTTAAGAGTTTAAAGTTTAATTACATTTTTGCTTTTGGTACATTGGATAGCCATTCACCTGTGAAGAAAAGCATCTGAGAGGGTTTCAAGCTCATTTAAAACACTCAGAAGCAAAAATTGCTGAAGCGTGTGAAGCTGGCTCTGTGTTTTGATGTGCTATAGAGTAATGTATGGAATTATTTATACATTCGCTAAGTGGTGCATTTTCATTGTGCTTTCAGCTAACTTGCAAACTCCATTGGCCCCATCTCAAGAAACCTTTCTCTCTGCACTTGCTAATGCTTCCAGTAATATGCTGAATTTTTCCTTGCCCCATCGCACTGTTGTGTGGAAGGAGATATTTGAAAGTCTGCCCAGGCTGCAGATGTTACAAGAAAGTAGGAAAGAGACAATCAAGAATATTTCAGTCACTCCATTGCTCACAGAATTGCTTATTTGTTCAGATTTTCAACTCCCAGCTTCCTCCAATCACCTTGGTTTCTGATGCCTTTCCTGCCACTCCTTCATGAGACAGGAGCTGGGGACCCTTCATATCAAATGTCTCTGAATGCATTCATTAGGAAGGAACCCTCATTACAAAATTAGGCTCCACAAAGGTCATGTCCACAAGGTCATAACGTGTTTGCCGCAAGAAGTCTGTCATGGCAGGCTGTGTTGAGGGGACAGAAATGGCCATGTAGATTCTTGATTTTCAGCAGGGGCCAAAGAGGGTGGACAAAAGCAAAGAGCCACCAGTGCTACCAAGCTGGAAAGGTTGAACAAAAGGTATGGCCATAGCCTTGCGCTGTGCCCCGCCGCCCCCCCCCCCCCCCAGCTGGGTTAGTGGAATGGAGCATTTTAAAACTGTCCCATTGCCCAAGAGGAAACCAGGCATGAAAAATCACCAGGCTTCAAACCCCTCTTTCAGCAGGGAGCCCACACCACCAGCACCCTGGCCTGGAGGAGGCACCTGGAAACCAAAGAGCACAACATCAGACCACAGAGGAAATAAATCCATGCAAGTCTTTCACGCATCAGGACAAAGCAGACACAGGTGTGCACACATCGCCCTGCACCCCAACCCCAGCAGTGTTACAGCAAGTGGTGGCTGCCCAACACAGCGGTGATGCAGGCTTGGAAATGCCCTACCACAATGCCTGCATGGAGGGCACAGGGTACAGGGCTGGGGGAATGGCCATCACCATGAATCACTGCAGAGGTTTCCTACTCCCCTGATTACATCTCAAGCCCTGTCCCCCGCATGTCGTTTGACTCCTCCATCCCTCTCTTGCTGTCCTGAGTACTCGCCTGCTGCCACAGGCACTGAGCCCCAGCTGTGCTCAGCCTCCACCAGCCTGTGCACCAGAGTGGGTGACTTGATTTTGCTAACACACGTCTACAAACACAGTTTTTTCTGCTGTGGTAAATCAACTCAGCTCCACAGGATCAGACCAATAAAACACGAAGCAAGCTGGGGGTCTATTTCCTCTGCCTGAAGGGTGCTCCATCATGCCAAGCTATGATTACTGCAGCCCCATGCCAGCAATCACTTCCCTTTCTCAGGTCCAGTCTCAGTAGTGGGGTGTAGGAGGACATGGTTGTTTGTTTTAATTTAATCACCATTTTTTTTTCAGTTATCCAGGGAAAAGAGAAAATCTCTCACACACACAAAGCCCTGTTATTTCTTTTCTTCTGGCTATGAGTGGGCCGACTGCAGAAAGACAGGGCCTGGCCACCCAGGTTCTGATTTGGGGAAAAGATGGGAAATGTGTCAGTCAGCAAGAAAAGTATAAAAAAAGAGCTTAAAGAAGCAGAGGGAAACAGCTAAAAAAAAGTCTAAGATTTCATATACATACATGTATATGACTATATTTATATATATAAAGTCACTGCGTACCTACGTATAAAGGTATATATATATGTATGGAAAATGCCTTCCTCACCACATGTGAGGCTCATTAGGAAAGACATTATTTTCACTCTAATCTGTGAGGGAAATACACAGCCTGGCATGATTTTTCACAGAAGTCAGTGGAGCATTTGAAAACACTAACTCCTACACTGCTTTCTCCTGCTTTCAGTGAGGCTTTTTTCCTCACTCAAAGCTGTCCAAAGGATTCACACATGCACACACACATATGTTTATCTCTTTGCTCAGATGCTTGAAATGGTGTCCTGGCCAGCAGCTCTGTGACACAGGGAAGGCTTGTCTTTTACCAGCAAACTTTGTGAGAGGCCTCTGGACTTCATCACTGTTGTTTCAGGTTTTGTTACTTTCTCTTATTTAGCCGCAGAAAATAGTTAAAGAGAAGAAGTCCAGCTTCTTACAGTGCCTTTCAAAAGCATTTCAAATGTATCCCACTGGGCTGGGACAGCTGTTTTTCCCTTCTTGGGGAGGGGGGGGAGGGAAGGAGAGAGAAAGAGAGTCCTGCTCCCTGCTCCTTTTTTTCCACCCTACAGACCTTCCTTTAAAAAGCCACGTGTGTTTCCACTTCTGACCAAAGTTTCATGGCAGAAAGTCAGCATGTCCCCCACTGCCAGCAGCCTCCAAGCCTCACTGTTCCACGGGGAAAGGCTGCAGAGCTTAAGGCATTACCTTTGTTTCTCTCTGCACTAGCTGGGGGCAAATCCCAGTGTAGCATCACACCATGTTACTCCTTGTCACTGGAGAAAGAGAGGTGACAAGGGCACTTTCATTTCAAGGTCACAAAGTCAAGCGTACCACATGTCAGGACCGGCTGCTGTTGACTCTTTGGAAAACTATCTGAAAAAGCATGGTGGCTGGGCTCCTAATCCGTACATCCTAATCCATACCACAACTACATGTGCTCTTGCAAAAATGCTCCAGAGAAACACCCAGGATTAAGGGAGCACAGTGACTACCTACACTCCTCGGATGAGGATGGACAGTCCTACCAGGTCCTGCCTGAGGGACCCACTAGGTATTGACATGAAGTTTCTCACAGGTCTGCAGAGGAAATGAGGCTGTTTGCAAGACCAAGTCATGTGCAGGCCACTGGATCTTGGGCAGGACTGAATTTAACTGTGGCACCTGATCAGGCCACAGAACACAAAAACACACAGAACCAGAAATGTATCAGCTTATATGGGACTACCAGGCTGATGAGCAATCTCTCTTGCTTTCTTTTTTGAGGACTCACTTATCACTGGCATGGGATGTCCCCAGCTTGCACCAGGGAGATAAAATGCTCACTAATTATGGTTTTGTCAATTAACCCTTCAGAGTCCAGTCCTAATGGGGCTGCTGCCAACATCCAGAAAAGTGATAAGGGGTGTTGTGGGATCAGCCCTTTCTAAACCACGGGCCAGATGAGTGGAATTTTAAGGCATTGGAAAGTTATATCAAATATGATTTATAATCGTAGCTGTTACAGAGCAGCTCCAATTAAAAACAAAGAACTGCTTTGACAGAAATAAAGGCAGCTACAAAATAACCTTTCTGAGGCACTACCATTCCCAAGTAAGAGCCTGAAACCAAATCTAGACTGCAAAGAAATAGTTTTCTGAAAAAACATGCCACAGTCCATTGGCTGGGTCATGCACATGAACTGAACTGTGACTCTTGGATCTAAAGGCATCAGTCACTCCTGTCAATGCAGCTTTAGTTGGTGTGAAGCAGGAACCAGGATCTCATCCCTGCAAGGGGACATAGGCAAGTTCAGTCAATATATTATTTACTGTGTCTACACTGACAGCTGCATTGGATCCCAGCTCCCTGGCCACCCTCTGATTTACCAGAGCCTTTTAGCAACCACATCTCTGCATTAGCACAGTGGTGCCCTAGAATTACCAAGCCCTGCTGAGATCCCCAAAGAAGGGTTGGAGTAGGTCAGGGCAGCAGTAGCCATGGGGAGAAAATGGCAGGTTTCTGTCAGTGTCCAGTTAGAGGGATTATGGCAGCTCTGTGGGAACCTTTTGCTAAAATAAGCTAGGTAAAGATGTCATGCCTCTAAGGCTGATTGAGTGCCCGTCCAAGAACGCTGTCACTTGTAATTGAGTGTAAATAGTTACAAAGAAGAGTTTTGTAGCTGAATTAAGATCTTTTCCTCTTGGCCAGCAGGGGATACTTGCTTTCTTATCTTCTCAGAGAAGCTCCTGTACTGGATTGCCAAAGGACCGACATTGTGTTCAGCTACAGTGTCCCTGTAGAGACCTGTCTTGGTTCATTATGTCAAAGTCACCCTGGCCCTGTTGCAGGCTCTCATATCCTCCATCTGAAAAGGACAGCACAGAGTCAGGGCAGCAAGAAAAAAGATACTTCATGGGAAATCCTCCACCAGCTTAACTAAAATACAGTGACCTGTGAAGCCCACCCAAGGGACACTCAAACCAAATCACACTCAAAGCTCAGGCTCAAAATCAGTTTGGAGCAGAACACCAAGCTGCTGATCAGTACATTATTACACAGCAGCTGGGCTACAGTAATTATCCTCCTCCATAGCCCGTGGTAACACCCCAGATAGTACAGCATGGATTATCCCCAGGAAAAAAAAAGTTGCAGAGTAAAAACATGTGAAGAGAGGGGCAGTCACCAGTGCCTCCCAGTAACACACTGAGGTGCTTTAATTTGGAAAATTGTCTAAGCCCCATATTTCATAGTATCTCTCTTATCTATATGCATGCTGGAGGCTGGTTCTGTTAGGCTGTGTAGCTTAGGGCTCTTCTGTGGTCTCTTATGGAGCACAGTTTATTAAGTTTCCTGACAGCACCCTGTGCAGGTGGTGGGAGGGATCACAGGCATTACCCTCCATGCCAGGAAGACATGCACCGCTCCTCTCAGGCCATCTTGCCAGCCTCTCCAATTGTACAAGAGTGATCCGTATGCTGTTTAAAAGTCCCATTAAGGCTAACACTTATGCAAATGCAACTGTCTCATCCTTATTAAGAGGGACGTTTAACTCTGACCTCCTAAAAGAAGAATACATGTGTGCTGTACTCATCTGGGAGCTTCTCACACACCTTCTGCCTGCTGAGACAAATGGGTCATTTTCACCAGCCACCCACCTTCTTCCCTGTGAAAGCACAGGCTGCCTGCACAAGGGGCTGAGGAAAGCCAGAGACGTATTGACACAGACTGACTTGTTCTGCGCCTGCATCAAGGAAGGACGGACAGACATTTTAATCTTCATTAGCACAGACCCCTGCATCTGAAAGGGAAAAATCGAACACTAGGAAAGGACAGGAGAGGCCTGAAAAAATAACACAGGGCCACCTTCCCACCCCTTTCTTGTCATATGAAGAAAGAACACTCTGATCAGGACTGCAAAAAGAGCCCCCTATTTGTGACAGATGTCAAGATGAGCAATTCTTCTCCATGCTCTGTCTCTCACAGATGCCACTAAATGATAGTAATGGAGAGCTAAGCTGCCATCCCTTTCCTGGAGGGATTTCCAGTCACTTTGCCTACATGGCTGGTTTTGGTCACATTGCATGCTTTGTTAAGTGATCCCAAAAACCTTTTTGAAACGTGACTCATAGCACTGACATCCTTGCAGAGAGGGACAACTGAGGCATGTCATGATGAGGGACCTTGCCTGTGGCCTCAGGGATTAGGAATAACTGGAGCTGATTTTGCAGCCACAGAATAATTCAGGCTGCATAGTCCAGGCTGATGCTGGGTAGCTGCTGGCACTGTCAGTTTTTGTTCCTGCAAAGAAACAATTATTTGACCAAGAGATCTCTCATACACATATATCTGACATGTACACATGGAATTAATTATAACTGCCTCCAATCTAAGCCACATGAAGCCATTAAAATTCATTCCAATTAATGGCAATGAGCCAAAAAACACCCCAACACCTGCAAGCCAGAGAAAAACAAGCAGTTACAGTACTTTACATATGCCACCCCACCTTGGAAATTTTGCTGGGATTTTAATGTGCAGGATGTGAACTGAACATGAGGAATTCTCTGCTCAGACAGATATGCCAGCTAAGGAGTCAAGGAGATTAGAGGAGCCAGTGCCCAGTTAACCTCATTGTGGCACATTGTGTGCATGAGCTGGGCCAGAAGTACCTGCCTGGGGGGGGCTGGAAACCTTTCACTCATCTTACAGCCAGGGAAAGTGAAGCACAGAAGGAAAGGCACAATGGCACTAGCATTGGTCTCTTCTGAGTCTCACCTTGAGGAAAGGCACACACACAGTTGTTTAGCTGATCAACATTGGACAAGCAGGCAGAGTCTGCAGTCCCACTAGCCCATGCTGCTTCGTGAGGGAGCTGGGAGACAGGAATAACCAAGAGACCTGGCTGCCAAAAGCAGGCACATGCTGGTGGTGAAAACAGCCTGACAAGCTGCTGAGGTCCAGCTGCAGCTGCCAACCTCTGCTCGAGACCTCTATCAATTAGCTACAGCCTTCTCGGTGGGGAAGAGAGCCTGAAAGCACGAGAGCACACAGGTTATTTGCAACAGCTCACAACTTTGCAGCCTCTCCCAGCTCTGCATCAGCCTCTGAACTAAAGGGGATAGAGCTGAGTCCCCTCCACACAACAATTTCCCTTCCCAGGTTGCTCCCCAGCTCTGGAAAGTTTAACTCATGGGGACTTCATTTTAGTCTCACCCACATGAATATGCAAATTACAGTAAAAGTACCATTGCTTTGTGTCACTCCATTCATAATCTGGGCTGATGGAGCTATTAGGGAGGGAGGCAAGAAAAAAAGAAAAGATAAAAACTTCTGAAATTCATGTGAACTATTTCCTGTGCTTTTGTAACACAACAGCACTTCAGACACAGACAGCACACTGTGTTCATTCCCTCTCTTATCTGCAGCATTGATACTTGCTTTAATGATCTTTTTTTCATTTCTTCTCTGGGTATTCAGTGGGAATCACCTGCACCTCTGTTTCCCTACCAGGAGTGAATGAACCACAAGTGTGTTTTGTATTCATCTTAATGGACTGATTGACTTTAGACTGTTTCACTATTGCTGATCTGACTTTCATTACCTGGAATAAGATGATAAATCAACCTGAACTGAAAGTAATTAAGGAAGCTTTGGCGGGGGGGGGGGAGAAAAGAAGAAAAAGGCATTCGCTTTTCAAATACATAATTGTACAAAAATAACACAAAATGCAAATGACTTATCGATGCGCCTATCTGGCTCTTTTATTGTCAATTTGAAGGCAGTAACTACAAAGGGCTAATATTTGTAATCTGCCGACACAGTAGTACTGCTGAATTATGTTATTTAGCATCTTTTAAAAACACCTCTTGGGTTTTTCTAAAAGTATCTGAAGGAAGTTTAAAAACCCCTTCCTATTCAGATGGTCCCTCAAAACAACGCATCAGGCAGGGTATGGAACACACTTACATGGGTTAACACCCCTCATCCTGGATTTCACACAACGTCAAGTTCTGCCCCTTTGTCAGTGTGACTGGCTGCAAGATCAAAGGTCTATGGCTTGAAGGGCTGTGTTCAAGGTTAAAATATCTTAAATGTACCTTCTGCAAACTTAGGGAGGTTTATGGGCTGGTAGGCATCAGCTAGATGTTAAAGAGTACTGAAGTAATGGATGGATGGATGGATGCACAGATGTCTCTTCCTGTTTTACTTATTATTTTACTTTTTAACTGTTAATGATGGGAAACACTGTAGAAGAAAATCAGTACCTCCTGTGCTGGTTTTGCCAGGGGTAGAGTTAATTTTCTTCATAGTAGCTAGTATACAGATATGTTTTGGATTTGTGGTGAAAACAGTGTTGATAATACAGGGATGTTTATTGCTGAGCAGTGTTTACACAGAGTCAAGGCTTTTTCTGCTTCTCACCCCACCCCACCAGCGAGCAGGCTGGGGGGGGCACAAGAAGTTGGGAGGGGACACAGCTGGGACAGCTGACCCCAACTGATCCAAGGGATATTCCACACCATATGACGTCATGCTCAGCATATAAAGCTGGGGGAAGAAGAAAGAAGCGGGGGATGTTCGGAGTGATAGCATTAGTCTTCCCAAGTAACCCTTGTGCATGATGGAGCCCTACTTTCCTGGAGACAGCTGAACACCTGCCTGCCAATGGGATGTGGTGAATGAATTCCTTGTTTTGCTTTGATTGCAGGTGCGGCTTTTCCTTTACCTATTATGTCTTTATCTCAACCCACGAGTTTTCTCACTTTTACTCTTCTGATTCTCTCCCCATCCCATTCTGAGGGAGGTGACCAAGCGGCTGCATGGTGCTTAGTTGCCGGTTGGAGTTAAACCACAACACCTTCTAATCTTAAAAACAAGATGTCACAGACATTTGGTATCATCACAGAGAGAGCTACTTCTGTACCTGCACTTGACAGGCAGGATTTGTTGTGTAGCTACAATCAGCAGTAGGAACTTCCAACACTAAGAGATGACAAAGGTAAAATCCCAGAGATCTGTAAGGGACATCACAGAATCACTTGGAAATTATCTAAATGTATTCCAGTTTGGTTTGGAAAAAAATCAGACCCATGGGGACAATGTGCTGAGAAGGCTGGTGTTGTCACCCTGCAGCACTACCTGCTTCATCCTATAAAAAGTCACTTTTCAACAGGTGCCATTAAAACTCAGGTATCTGAGGGTAAATCAGGAATCATTTTGGCTCAGGGGCTGTTCTAGCAAGCAGGGAGAGGGCAGACAGCAGGGCACGGTACACTCTGCCTCTAGCCCAATATAAATTACACTCCTTCAGAAAAATGTCTAATGATGATTTCAACCTAGCCATTATGTTGCTTAAACCACAGGAAGAGATAACAGGCCCCATATATGGCCCATCATTCACCTTAACAGTGAGAGATTAGGCAGAAAAGACAATAAGTAATGACAGCAAATCCCCAGAAATGAGGCAAGGACCAGCAGCAGAGGAGGAGGAATACAGGGCACCAGCTTGTTTGAGTCCTTACCTCTAGCAGCTGATAAACTCCTGACACTGAGTCAGCTTTTGGTCACTCGTCTAAATAATGCTTCCCACAAAGCAGAAGGTTTCAGCAAGACAGGAAGAACTAAGCTCTGACATTAAAGCCTTCCTCCATCTCAGCAGCACAACAAAACAAATTATAGAATTTGGGTCAGGGCTTTACTTCGGGCCAGGACAAAAACACAAAACACAGAGGTTGTCCTTCCCCCAAAATGTAAAGAGTAAACAACAGCTATGAGGCTGCTGTGAGATGTCCATGAAAGCAATAGATTTCTGGCCACTGTGTTTTTCTTGGGGTGCATGGACTGGAACCACACATTGGATGTGCATCCATAGCCTTTGGGGGCTTGCTTTTGGATAACTTAACATGAAAAAATATTTTCTGTCTTGTTTCCAGGCAAGTGTGCACTGCAGGGGATTTATCCTCTGAACAAGATCCTCTGTCACATTAAAAACACTCAAACCTTTTATATTTTATTACAAAGAAGAATGCATCATCAGATAGTGTGTTTAAGCATCCAATATAATGAAAAAGGATAATTTATACATCAGATAACAAGCTGCCACTTTGTTCTGTGATAGTGAACGGTGTGAAATTCATCTCTCATGGTATCTCCCAGCAAAAACTGTAGGGAACATGGATGTGAGCAGAGCGCCCTGGGTAGCAGGAGTCTGCAAACCAGCATCCTCTACCAGTTTTTTGTCAGGCTGTGAGACTTCAGCATGTCCTTTGGAGATTTAGAAGCAAGAATTTCCATATATGAGAAACAGGCAGGTGATACAAGTGTAGCATTGTCTACTGACCTAGTTTATTTGTAGGGCCTTAGTCTGTGTTTGTTGCTGGTACCCACATGCCTTCCTGTCAGGTGAGAAATAGTATGAAACTTTCTCATGCTGGGTCTTTCATTTGTTCTTAAGAAGGAAACTTATTCAATGTCTTGCTTGGTCAGGAATGTGTTTTCTTCTGAGTTTTATCAGAAGAGCAAGATCTGGTTTATCAAAGCTTCTGCAAGGCACCATGGTGGTAAGAACGCATTATCCTCATAGCGCTTCTGGCCTTCAGTGATATCAAAGCCATTTATGGGAATCAAGTCTTGCACAATTACACGGAGCACCATTATTCTTCAAATCTAACTCTCAAATCTAACAAAGAAAACAGTAACAGTCCATCCTAAGCCTTACCCACAGATACCAAATATATCTATTTCTCTATCATCCACCATGAAAAGTCCTCCCATCCTCAGGCTCTTTCTACATCACATGTTAGGTTCCAGCTTATATGACAAACAGTCTTTAGACAGCATGCCCTTGGTACAATACTATTTGTCCTGTGTGGCATGATAGTGGCCAGCCAGCCCTTTCCCACTTTCTGCTAATTTCTAGTGATGCCAGCTCCAGCTGAGCCAAATGGACATTAGCTATTCATAGCATTAGTTCTGGAAGCAGTGGGGCCATGAGTTGAAATTTTTAGCAGTGACTGCCCTCTCCTCCTACCCCTACAGTTGTCCTGTGACTTAAAGGAAAAAGCTTAAAAGATAATTTTTTTCATGTATTATTTTTGAACTCACTTAGTTACCTGACCCTGTTCACAGCACCTTTGCACAAGCAGTGGTTGGCTGTGCAGCAAAGATAAGACCAGGAACAAACAGCAAGAGGAGGGAAAGGATTGAATACTTGACTCAGTATCATCATGAAAGCTTGTCTTGGGAAATCAAACCTGAATGTTCCCACCTGCTTCTGAGATTTTAGCAACCCTTTCCTCTCTAATTGTTTAACTGATTCATGTAATTAAATCAAAGTAGGACAATAGTCCCTAATGTTTATTTACCTGGAAGATTGCTGCTTCTGTTTCAGACCCAAAGAAAGGCTGCTGTACCCACAAGATTCTTTGGGTTTTTTTTTTCTAGGTATGGCTCTTGATCTAATAATAAAAGCTATTATCCCTGTCTGTCAATCTTGTCTTGAGTATTTATGGTGATTATGCTACTAGGAGCTGTAGAGTTACTTATCTGTCAATACCTGCTCACTAATTTATTTGTTCATAATATTTTTATTAATTTACTTTCAAGGCTGGTTTTTCCTACTTCTTTATTTCTCTTAAGCAATAGATCTTCCCTTATGACAATGATCCTGAGCACCAGAAGCAGGAAAGAAAGCTCACACCATGAAAGACCCTGCTTTTGGCTGCCTTCATGATGCAAGGCCAGAAGATGGG
>VYZV01027238.1:100433-132350 GCA_013401275.1 Pandion haliaetus | reverse complement strand
GGGGGGAGGGGATGTTTCTTTTGCCTGTTCTAATACAGTAGTTTTTGTGGTTTTGTGCCCCACTTTCCCTTGCATCCCTGTGCCTGTGGTGTTCACTGACTGCTGCACCTACCCACATCTCTCACTGGGCCCCCCCCTATAGGGAAATTTGACTTCTTCAGGATTTTAACTTACAACACTTAGCACGGGCTGCTTAAACTTGAACTAAATCTAGAGAAGCCAGGTTTGGTGCAGAAGCACAGATCCCTCCTTCCTCACATTCCCTCTAAATTGTGTAAGTACTAGTGCATAACAGCTACAGAACTACATTTATACAGCTGGTCTCATATCCCAGTTGATCCCATTAGGTGTCTATATACCTTCAGAAAGCTGCCCCAAGTCCAGCGGTTGGGAGAAACCCACTGCAGATCACCTTCTGAGCAGGACTGACACAGTCAGAAAACACAGTGGTTTCTTCATGGAGGAGTTATCTTCATAAAGAACTTCAAAGCAATTTCAGGCTAAATAATAGAAAAAATCATGCTGAAAGCACAGCTGGGGTTGAAGGCAAAGACAAGATGAGAATCCTGTGGGAATCCAGCAGGGACAAACACAAAGCCTTTGGGATGACATTGGAGGATTAGGTAGATCCCTTCCCAGATCTACCAGGAATCTCCCATTTAACATTATGCAAATCTTATTCAGTAAAATCCTGAAAAATTAATTTTATGAAGGTTTAGTCAAAAGGCCTTCCTTCTTTTTCACCCTTTAGTGCTGTCTGTGTCATACAAGGAACACATGGGGTGCTCACAGGCCCTATACAGGCTTGAGCAGAGCCTCTAGCAGAAGTATTATCGATGAGAAAATGTGGGAAGGATGGGGATATCATCCTTTCAGGTTGCCTAAATTGTACTCGGTGCAGGGAAACACCTCTTGGCTGCACTGAGTTTCATCTTCCATTCAGCTCCTTCACATTCCTGGAGAGCTGGCCACCCTTCCTCCACTCATCATGTTTCTCAGCCTGATGACTAGTTTGGTCATTCGGGGGATTTTTCAGCACCATTCCAGGTTCTTCCAGCTGAGATAAAAGAGAGAGAGAGAGTTTTAGACAAAACCAGCTCAACAAAAACACTGTCCTCTTTATTTTTGCAAGCACAAAAGCCCCCAAAACCTTTGATTTGGATTTGCTTTAAGAGGACATTTGCATGTCTGCAAAACGCTGCCTCTATGCCAGGGCTAAGAAGAATGGACCTGCATGTTGGGTCATTACCCAACTGCTAATTTCACTAAACAGAGCAGCATCTGATCTGAAACACACTGGAAGGACGGAAGCCGCCAACCACATTCGGCATGCGTCAGAGCTGTTGTTCCCTTAACTTTAGAGGAGCCGTTTTATCTCAGCACCCCAGCAGCGAGTGAGTGGAGGAGCCATGTCAAATGCAAAATAAAAATGAGCAGTGCCTATAAAAGAGAGATATCATGAGAATCTGCCACTTGGGAATAATGAAAGGCTTGAGCAGGTTGCGCTGATTGTACAACCTACCAGAGGCCTGTCAGCTTTGATAACAATGGCAGCCATCAATTCCTGTAAAATGGCAACAGCATGAATTGGAAATTGTGAAGCACCATTTAGGGTTGAAATGAGATTTTCTTCAGAATGCATTTGTTGGCATGTTCTCACTCACTCGAAGAGTACTGGACAGATCAGAAGGAACATGAAGTAGCCAGGGATGGGAGCTTTTTTTTTTTTTATTCCTCCTCCTTCTTACAAAGCAGTTTTAAATGCCAAGAGCTTTCAAAAAACAGTAGCAGTTTCAAATGTGCTAAAGGGCAATTTGAAAGTGAAAGGTATTATCTTCAAATTACCTTGGAAAATGATACATGTTATGAAAGGAGCTTACTTTTTGGAGTGTTAAAGAGATACCAAAAATCCAATNGGGGGGGGGGGGGGATGGGAAGAACTGTGTAAAATTGCAAGAGCTCCTCTTTAGACTCCACAGATGTCTATTTGCCTTTCACAGACACCTACAATGAGGTATTAGACAGGACTGAAAGAGACAAAAAAGTTGTGATTGTTTGGAAAATCTTTTTTATTTGAATATTTTAAAAAAAGTCAAAACTTCCACAAATGGTACATATTAATAGTAGGGAAAGAACACAGCTTGAGATAACACTTGTCAAGCTTTCTGGAGGGACTGGAGTTACAAGAAATTTTTTTAATTCGCTAAAGGAAGGTTGAGCCACAAGAAGAAAATAAGTCTGTGACCATCTTTGTCAGCTTTAGATTACAGTATTTAGGGTGTGGATTTTTTATATGGTTTTCTCCCCACACCCTTTGGTGCATGGAAAGGGTTTTTTTCTTTTCATTTTTCTAAACACCATGACATCTATTATTCCCCAAGGGAAAGAGCAAATCAAGTCAGCCTCTCAAATGTACATTTTCCAACTGTAAGTGTGGATGGATGGAAAACAACAGCACAGGCCTCAAAAAAAGGAAGAAAAATTGAGTCTGGAATCTTAATAGGATGAATATAATTGCTGTGTTCATTGCAGAGGAGAAGGCAAACCTCAGGACTGAATTTTCTCCCAAGATGAGCAGTGAAATGTAAACCAGGGGATGGGTTCAGACCTCATACACAATAGAGTCTTTTTGCTTATAAGCCCCAGTTCTATCTTCCCTCTTTTCTGTGTTCTTGAATTGGTTTTGATCCTTCAAAGAAAGAATTAGTAAAAAGAGGCAACTTTTTGAAGAGCCTAGGAAACTTAGTGTTCAGCCAATAGACATTTCTTTCTCTGAAATCACAGAAGACTCCCTCCTTCTCTTCTAGGCCAGACTGGCCAGTGACCGCTTTGTCCCTGTGGCCAGAGATGATGCTCATCCACCCAAACCCAAATGTGATGGTAATGGATAATGCCCTCAGCCAGTTTCTAGGAGACAAATTCTAACTCAAGTAAATCAGAGCGGTCAAATCCAGCTCCCACTGGGGCCAGGTGCTCCACACGCTGCTTTCAGTCCCTCAATGAGCACCAAGTAGTCAGACGAGGAGGTAAGACTAGTGAGAACTGGGAAGCCTTTTCCATCTCTCCATTTCTTGAAAACAGAAAGCAACAAGTTGCCTCCTCTTCTCAATCGCTTTTCAGGTGGAACCAAATCTGGCAGCCCCTTCCCAAAGGACTGTTTCCCTGCATTCCCTGGCTCTGGCCTTTTGCTTGTGCTAAATCACAAGCCCCATTGGGAACTTTTTAAAACTGAAGTCTGTGACTGCATATAATTTGTTCTAAGATGCACTTTGCATACTTGCTTTGCATAACAGGCAAGGAGCCACAACCTTGGTTAGTGCTCGCTATGAGCCCTGTGGAAGGAGAGACTGAAAGCACACTTACCTCTAACTTTCCCCTCCACCAGTGACCCCTAAAAGCACATCTGCAAGAAGGGAGCAAAATTGGCTTTGCGATTTCTTTGAGCTCCAAGACTTGCCTTTGAGGGAGAGAGACTGCAGTATAAGCCTGTGTGAAACACACTGTATTGGTAGAATCCAATATATTGTAAATAATCATTATGAATGAAACAAGCTTCAGAGAGCAACTCACTGCATTACTTTTAACTTGTGTTTTCCTTGCCAGCTAAGCTTCTACAAATGCACTAGGATTGACTGGAGAATTTCTTTATGAATTAGAAAGGCCAAAAGAAAAAAAAAAATGTTTTACACTTCCCGCTGTTGCTCGCTTACTTTGCTATTTGAGCTTCAAAGTTCTTTCATCAAAAAGGCTGCAGATCTGTGTTTTCTGAGGATGAATTGCGCATAGGAACTCACATACACACACAGTATCAATCCATTGCATCTGTCAAATGCAGCAGGCTCTTTCCTCCTACATTTTTTGGAGAAGGCCGAGGACCATGTTCTCCAGCCCACACTGAAGTAAACAGTGATGTAGCTGAGATAACAGATTCAAACTAAGAGGGACTGAAAATTTTTTGTGAATTTGTTACATTAGAAAGATTTGTTAAGTTTACAAAGCCAAACACACCAAAATCAGGCCTTAAGTCCTTTTGGAAAGCAAACACTAATTGGTGTAACAATTAGTAAACTAAGTAACATCTGTTCATATGTGTATGCACACAAATATCCTCCCACCACCAGAAGCTCTGATCGTACCTACTCTTTGAAAGCCAAAGTTTGTTGCTTCATGACTGCACCGAAAGTTTCTAAGGAGAAACACAGCTTGCTACAGGAAAATGGCATTTGTGATTCATATTAGTGGCAAAATTGTTCCAGCTTGAGGGGGTGGGGCACAGAGGGGCCATTTTTCTCAGGTGAGATATTTAAAAGCAAGATCTTTGACCGTTTGTGGCAAGCATCGTTTGCCAGGGACGTTACCCAGTGAGGGCCTGAGGGCTGGTATTCCTCTGACTGGCTCTCAGCCTCCCTGATTACATGCTGCTCCCCACCGGCAGCTGCAACTGAAGCAATTTTTTTCTCTTCATATTTCGTCCTCAGATGCTGGCTTTTCAGTCTTACCATAGTTAGGCAACAGATGCTTCCCTTTGCAGTGAATAACATGTTTGGCAGGTAGAGAGGGCAGTCTGGGAGAAAGAGCAGCTCCTTTTCCAACCAGAACACTCGGGGACTGTTTGAGGCAGGCTGGAGCCTTGGTCAACCACCTTATGGGAAAGCCCAGAGCGACTCAAACAGCAGAGCTGGATCTTGATGATACACACAAGTGAATGGCACGGGGCTGTTGGTGCAGCGGTCATGGTGAGACGTTTGCAGGAGCCAGGGATGTGTGCTCTTGCCTCTCTGGTAGTAGTTGCACACAGCAGTCCTCTCCCAATACATCCTTAGATATCCTGGGTGTGCAATGCCGTGCTTTGGTTGTTCCTTTCAGATCATGGAGAGATGCAGATTCAGCTCCCTTCCTCTGCAGGAGATTTCTATTCATTTTCATCAACTCCATAAAACATCTTTCAGTGATTCATTCCCACTAGAACCAAAGGGTTTAAGCCTCCCTCCTGCCTTCACTTCCTTCTCCGTCACCTTGTGGTGTCACGGTGATAATTAATGCATTAGAGACTTGGAGATGTTCACACACTAGCAGGATGCAGGAGAAGGCTGGCGCAGGCTTATTTCAGCCAGCTGGGAAAGAAAAGCCTTGGGAATAGCTTGGGGCTCATTGTGTGCTTCCTGAACAGCAAGGGAATGTGCTAGACTCTTTGCCCATCTTTGATATACCACTTCCATCATTGTCACAAAGAAGTAATCAATTAAAAATTAATACCCCAGCTCTGAGGTAGCAGTATTATTTCCTAATAAGTTTCTTGCCAGCCACTGCAAGGCAGTAAATCTGATGTGACATGGTCATAAGAAGAAAAATATTAAATTTCACCCTTTTTAATGTCTATTCAAAATTCATCCCCATGCTTGCAGAAGTTTCCAGGTATAGGGAACGTTGCCCTTCCTTTTTAAGCAATGTAAGGAGCAGTAGCTAATAACAGCTAATTGTATTATTTGGCTTGATGAAGCCTTTTGCAGTGTTTGGCAACTCTCATCATTAGAGGTCTTTCTTTCCCCTAGGTTGCCTAAGCCTTTTCATCACGGCCATCACCACCTACCTGCTACCTGACAATTACTTTTGTGTTTACTCCTGGCAGCCTTGGAAGGCTAAATCTGAAGTGAGAAAGGTCTCATACCTTGAGTTACCAGTAGGACCTCCATTCAACCACTCTTCTTTAAAATATATTCCCCAGAACTTTCAGAACCTGTAACACAGAATTTCATCCCCTTATTTCTCCTCCCTAAGATCTCATCCTTCCCACAGCAAAAGGATGCTGGGAGCCAATACATTCTTGCCCCAAATCCTTGTGTTAGCAGCTAGAGCAGATGTTTATCTGTTACTAACCCCGTACCTCCCCAAATCTAGCCTCTGCAGTGCTCAGACTGAGTTACCTTCTGTGGCCCCAGTGACTCAATGCTCAGCGTCCTTAGGTCATTTGCTAGGTACAAGCAGAGTCTGTTCAAAGTAGGGCATTTCTAGGCAGAGGGGGGATTTAACAATTGAAGGAGGAGACAGCAGCAGTCAAAAGAAAAAAATATTGACTTGTCCATTGTGAGCTGAAAAGTCTAATAATAAACAATGAAGTCCCTCTGCTCCCCAGCCTAAAAATCTCCACTTTTCAGATTAACACATAGCTACTCGGGCTCCTTGCCTTCATCATTTTAATGTTTAACACAAAATATTAAAGCAGAAACAATGCCCTCAGCTCTTTATCAGGAAGCACTATGAAGTGAAGTATATCATAATCTGCCTCTTTATCTTTTCTCCAAGGGAAGCTTTGCTCTCCTTCCCTCATAAACCTTCCTGGTAAACTGGTACTGCTGATTATCTCCTGCTCTCTGTTGGACTGGCTTTGCCATTTGCTTCCATTTAATTCTTTTTTTTGCCATGGCCTTTTTGCTCCAAGGTTCAGTCTCCAGACTCCCAACAACAAACAGAACACCTGCAGAGTGCTTTGATTTTGGACTGGGCACACCGTGTGCAATCTCTTTCTGAAGAGAACTGCTGGAGACCTTCCCTCAGCTCCAACATCCGGACAGAGAGTGAGATGGGAGAGGAGGAACCATATGCAGGGAGAGATCTGACCCTTGCACAAGTGTGTGCACACACGTGGTGAACTCCTTCATCCAACAGCGAGGGCTCCTCCAGCTGTTGCTGGCCTCTGCCACTGTCTGATAGCCCCAGAAGAAACTGGTTCCTGTTTTACACTGGAAAGTGGCAAAGCTGAAAGCAAAGACAACCAAGGGCAGAGCGAGCATCCAGCCTCCCAAGCGACAGCCAGGCTGCAGCACAGCAGCGCGCAGAGCCCAGGCTCCCTGTCTCTCAGCCCTCTGCCTAAACCACAGGGCTATTAAGCTAATAGGCTTTAGTGTATGATTTTTCCCACAGGAGCATTTATTTCCTTGTGTGGTTAACAGCTCTGTCTTGTATTTCTCACTGCCATTGCTGTGTTGGCATTCTGCAAACCTCATTATTTGCTGTTCTTTGCCCTTCTCTCTTGGGTTTCTGTCTGCACTGGGATTGAGGTAGACTGAGGCGTATTTCATCTTGCCTGCTGTAGTAATGATGTTTGCCATGAGAGAAAGGGTTTGATCAGGGAGAAGGAGAGGGAGGATTTAGAAGGAGAAAAGCAGTGAGAGAAACATGAAGGAAAAGTAACTCAGGCAGAGAGAAGAGATTGAAAAATGTTGATTTGACGTCTGATGCTTCAGAGAAATTCTTGGCCATGTCTACTAAACAGGAGCCTTTGAGCTCCCTTTCTAGCAGCAGCAGAAGCAGCGCAGCAGCAGAGACTTGTGCTGCAGACAGTCAATGGAATCTCTCATCCTCCAAGAAAGCAGTGGCTGTCTCTGCTCTGAGGGATAAAACGCCCTGCCTGGATTTTGTGGGGTTTGCAAATCCTAGAAAACTGTGTTTGGCTCCATTTTACATGTTGCTACTTCTCCTTACTCTTTGTGCTTTGCCTTTTTTTTATTTCAAGCCAAAGAGGCTCCAAAGCCTTGGCAAAATATCACTGCTGTTTTACGCTTAGGGGAAGCGAGCAGAGGAACAGAAAGCAAATCTTCTCTCTGATCGAGCTGTTTCCTATTGGGCAACACCAAGTTTGACTCCACAGAGGCATAGGGTTGTGGAAAACAGACCTGGAAATAAGTGGAGATGGTCATCCACCACCAAGACCATCTCTGCCTAAGCACTGCTGACACTCTGCTTTATAAGTACAGTAATTAACCCACTTATGGCTCAGGGTTATTACTTCACTGCACAAAGAGCAGATCAAAAGCACAGCAAGGGGAAAGGAACTGGCAAGGAAAGCCTCCAGCTGGACGAGGAGCAAAAGTCATGATCCAAAAGCCAACTAACTGCCCTGGGCATTGCCAAAGCTCAGGGGAAGCCCTGATGCTGCCTAGAACATGCAGAGATGCTTTTCTGCCCAAATCAACAAAGCTTCAAGGATATTTCAGGCCTTAAGTCTGCCACTGTGCCAGGATGGGATGTTACCTCTAAGGGTGAAATAATCCTGAGTGATGCATTACAGAGAGGAAGCACACAGCTGTGTATACATACTCGCTTATATGCTGTACTCTGCAGCAGGATACCTGTGACAGGACACCTTCCTACTAGGGCTCCTGAAATTCCCCGCCACAAAATTGAGAGCCACTGTAAAAGGGGGTGTGTTTGGATTTATGATTCATATATAGATACATAAATGTATTTCTGTATATCTTTACACATCCTGAGGGCTGCCTTATTTCCGTCTGGGAACCCCTGGACAAATATATGTGCTTTTAAACACATGGGCCACAGGTTCCACATAAACTGTGCAGAGCATCCACACAGCAGACCTGCTGTTCAGGGGAAAAGTAACTATATAGCATAGGTAGTTTAAGTCAAACTACATTGGAAATCCAGGAAAAATAAAGGAAATTCTTAAGATCAACCTGGACAATAAATTTTGGGTGGATAAAGTGCACATGCCAAGGAAAAACTGTGATGTCCCATTGCCTTAATCTCTATGTACACAACTGTGTCTAATTAGGTAGGTAGGTAGATTGTATTAGATAAATAGATTTCATAGATAACAAATTGCACAGGCAAATAAAAAAAACATATTTAGAAGGCAGATTTTGCATCTGTATATCAGCTGCTTGAAGCTTCTCAAACACACGAAACACTGTCAGTCATTCCCAGGAGACAGGTCGGTGCCGAGAGCACAAGTGGAATAGCAACCGGCACACCACAAGGCTGTGTCCATACCAGATACCTGTGCAACTGCTACCTCCCAGCCAGATGATGTCAAGATGAAGTGCTGTCCTTCAAAGGCTACACTTTCCTTTGGGACTAGGCAGCGCTAATGATCAATGGCATGGCATTTTACATTGTTCCTTTCCGATGCTTCCTACAGCAGTTACACATTTTTTTCTTTCTATCAGTTGTAGCAGAAATGTGTGTTTGGCACATGTTGTCACTCCAAACACAGAAAATAGAAATAACCTTCTCTTCCTACAGGGCAGTGATTTAATATTGCCAGATGTGAGCCCAAACTCAGCCTTGCCATAAAGCCACTTGAATTCCAACACAGTGTGACTGCAGAGAGGTGTTACTGAATGCGGACTTTTCCAGCGTGCCCTTAATTAAACCCAGCATGGTGAGACACAGAGTTCTGCAGTTTGCATCTGTTTTTTTCATATGAAACCCCTGATGCTCACTCTGGGGATACAACTCCCTGTGTGTCAGCAAGAAAAAGAAGTCAAGCTAGGGAATGGTTCAAACCACAAGGCAGCACTGCCACCCTGAGCTGTTCCTGCGGATATGCAGACCAGCAAGGCAGAGCAAGAAGTTTAGCTGCATAAGAAAATGGGATCTTTGTGTTTCCTGCTTTAGGCAGCAGCTCCCATAGCCATAAAGAAGGCTCCCAAACTTCTTCTAGCTTCAGGAAGCCCCTTTCCTCTCTGCATCACCTTTGGGTTACACCACAGAAGCCACAGATGGTGTGGGACCCCAGGAATGACACTCCAGTCCCCATGTACTTGCAGTGGTGTGGGTATACTCAATGCTCCCAGCCTAGCTACTCACAATTTGTAGACTCTCAGACACCCGCATCTGTGGACTGGGTTGTTTGGAGACCTAGCAGGGATCATGCTCCTCTACACATACCCACTCATTCAAAGTCACCCCAATGCCACACATCCAGCATCCACATGACTGATCTTCTGTCCTCTGAGGGTGTTTGTGCATGGCTGATCACTCATGTGTGAGAACTTACATGAGATTTCAGCTCAGTATCAAGAAGTGTTGGTCTTACATCAGGTGGCTGAACTGGAGTGTAAACAGGACTATTAGAAGTCACCTTTCTCCCATGATACCCACAGGGCTGAATGGAGAACAGGTCTAAATTGGTTTAGAACTGAATAGACCTGACATGCCTAACTTCTGCTTTGGTTGTGTGTCCACAAAGGTAGTATGGCTGCTCTCCTGCTCTGTGTGAGTGCAGGTACTGAAGAGGGTGCAGAGGTGTTGGCTGAACATGGGAAACTTCAGTCCTCCTTTATGCTCCTGGAACAACTCAAACTATTTGACCACTAGAGGAAAGACATTGAGGTGCTGGAGTGTGTCCAGAGAAGGGCAACAAAGCTGGTGAGGGGCCTGGAGCACAAGTCCTATGAGGAGTAGCTGAGGGAACTGGGATTATTTAGTCTGGAGAAAAGGAGGCTGAGGGGAGACCTTCTTGCGCTCTGCAACTACCTGAAAGGAGGTTGTAGTGAGGTGGGTGCTGGTCTCTTCTATCAAGTAACTAGTGATAGGATGAGAGGAAATGGCTTCAAGCTGCGGCAGGGGAGGTTTAGATCAGATATTAGGAAAAATGTCTTTACTGAAAGGGTTGTTAGGCATTGGAACAGGCTGTCCGGGGAAGCGGTTGAGTCACCATGCCTGGAGGTATTCAAAAAGCGTGTAGACAAGGCACTTTAGGACATGGTTTAGTGGGCATGGTTGACAGTTGGACTCAATCTTAAAGGTCTTTTCCAACTTAAATAATTCTATTTCTGTCCACACACAGTGCAATTCAGCTCCCCACACCTAACCCAGGCCACCTTGCTTGTGCTACCTATACCTGAGCTAGCTGGCTCAATTCCTCTTCAGCCAATGGGGACAACTTTGTCTGGGCTACACCAGGCGCTGTAACCTATAGGTGCTTTTCCTTTCTCCTTCTGGGCACTGGACTGCTAGCTTAGCTGTAGACTTCTATAATAAGTTTCTAAGGTGGATTAGGTGTATCTCATTCCTAAAGTCCAAGTAACACGACAACAAGACATTGCACCCACATCTGCACTGTCTAGACAAAAGTCTGTCAGATGTCAGCTGTAACACCAGTCCACCAATCCAGATTCCCTAGTTGCTCTGCATAGACAAAAAGTGAACAGGAAACTTGACAGAGCTACTGCTGAACCTCCCAACCTTTCTCAGGGGAGAAATTCTGCAGTTCCAAAACAGATGAAATGTGAAATGTTTAAGGGAAAGAGACTTTGTTTGACACCACGACATAAAGGTCCTTACCCATACCTGGGTATTTAACTATCAGCTGTGGTTGTGTCTCAGCCTTGACTGTAAGACCTCTTCTCCCTCCCCACAGCATGCTATTCCTCTTCTACCAGGGCCACCCTTCATGCATCCTTCCCTGCTCACAACCTGCCTCCTGCAACTTTCTCACAGCTGAGATGCCACACGGCTCCCAGGAGACCTCGCCACGCCCCAGGGACCATTTTGCTTCCTTACAGGGGCTGAGCCATTTCAAAGGAAGAAATATGCCCTTGCACAAGTGTGTCAGTAGCACACACAGGTTCCCTGAAGGGTGGTTCATGGAGATACCCTGTCTGCAATGCCCTGTGCAACACTCAACACACTGGCTTTTTCACATTAGGCTGAATTCAGGAGCAAAACGAATAATATTCTTTACAATGCACAGGTCACTGCCATAAATCTGTCCTTTTATAAGTGCCTGGAGTGATCAGCTCTTTTGCTACCTTTCAGCACGGCCATAACCAGTCCTGTGGCTTTCAGTCACCGCAGGGTGTTGCAAATGGACTACTTTGGTCCAGCAGCCCAGGCACTTTTACACCACCAAAATTTGTTTTGTCACAGAATCCATTAAGGGGAAATGGTGCCGCACTGCAAAGCAACTCTTTTGTACCGCCGTAAAATCATATAAATCTACTAGTCTCAGTGCCGGGAGCAACTGCAAACAGGCTGAGGGAGTTCTGCAGGAAACCAGGGCTATTAAGTACTACCAACTGGACTTTAAAACACAGGGAGCTGCTGGTTCTTTTAAACTCTGGGCTAATGACTGTAACACACACTCCCCAACTCCCCATCTCCTTGCTTTTCTTTGGAAAAGGTGGCCTCGTCTTCTATTTTCTGCTGAAAAATCTGCCCAGGCTGTCATTATCCTCTGCCCTTCTCGATCTGATTACCGGACTGCACTCCTAGGTGCAATCCAGCCTCAGACAACAAAACTTTTATGCTCTGAGGAGCAGGCGACACAACTCACTTCCAAATTGTAAGAAAGCAGAAAAGAAATTACAAAGCTGGCAGCTGCAGGGCTTTATCCTAATTACAGAGCTCTTTTTCCCCAGCTGAGATAAGGCCTGTTAGCTTTCCTCCATCCCATCCCATGGACCAGTAACACCTGCAAGACAATTTCCAGCCACAGCATGAGGCTGGATGTGGGGAGCATGCCTCTTGCTGGGGCTCTACAGCCTTCCTCCTGCTCTGATTTTTTTCCCCCCAAATGCAGAGCCAGGCTGAGACACTGCAGAGCTAAGATCTGCATGAGATGTTTCTGCTGAAGGAAGGCAACTGCAACATGGTGGCAGCAGTAGGGTCATATCAAAAGCCCCGAATGCTATAGCAGCAAGTCCTACAAGAACTGTAAAGGAACTGTTGGCAAGCAAGGACTCACCCCTGTCAAAGTCCAACTCCTGAGCCAGCTGTGACCCTGGTTGTAGCAAGAGTAGACCAAGATCTGAATGTCGTAAGGAAGAATCAAGCGTGAGAGAAACCAGAAGAGGAAGGCGCCGCTTGTTTGTGTCTGACAGCTGAAGATGGCCTGCTGCTCTGTAACCTACTATCTGAAGAAGCAAAGTCATACAGTGCCATTTCTGGTAACACTGAAAGACATTTTATCCCTTCTGTAATGGCATTTACAAGAGACACATGTTTCTTCCAGCCTGTACTGAAAGGAAGATCAACCCCTAGGAGACACACATCAGCCTAGCATGATACTGAGCTTTTTGTGACAGGCTTCCTGCTGAGAAAATATGAACAGTATCACTTCTGGAGATGAGAAGCCCATTCCACCCCACAGGAAGCCCCTGGCTACTGCCCAGCTCCAGCCAGCAGAGAGTAACCATCACCCTCGGCCCACAGCCTGCACCCACAGCAGATGGTCCCAACATAGGGAACACCAAGTCCGCTTTGATGAAAACCCTTGAGTGTGCTGGTGAGAGATGCCATACGTGGCCACTTCCTACACAGGGCTGTTGTGCAGGCATGTGGCCTTCAAAGGCAGGCGTTGCACATACAAAATGGCTCCTCAGGCTGCTGCCTGCCCAGTCAGGCTGAGCCCAGGCATGGGGCTGGACTTCCCCCTGCAGACCGGGGGAACTGGGCAGATAAAACCTTCTGTAACAGAAAACCATGTTTTACCCAAACATCTAAAGGAGACCAATGTGTTAGTAACTCTTGATGGAAACCAGATACAGTGGCCATCAAAACCTGTTCAGGGACTTGGGGTGAGTGATCTCTAAACCAGCCTCAGCTACTATGTTCTTAAGAGGCTGGGCCTCCACGACCTCCTGTGATCACATAGCAAGTCTGGGGCAGGAGGAAGATGGAAGCTAGCTTTCCTGAAGTCTGCTGCAGCTGAACTTTCTTTCCTTACCCATCTACCCTTCCTTGTAGATGATCTCTGATATTTCAAATACCTTTTCAATGGCAAGGGCATCATATTATACATTTATCTTGCTTATTCTACCTTGGCATCAGGTATTTTTGTAGCTGCCACCTCTCCATGACACAAGGTATGTTACCAACATTTCTTCTTACAAATGGGACTTTCCAGAAGCACCTTGGCACCTCTGAGACCAAAATGCCCATGATTTCAGTAAGATTTAGGCACAGAGGCTCTCGGGCATTGTCAGTCCCCACAGGCACTTATCTGAATCTTCCAGCACCTAAATATCTTTGAAAATCCAGCCCAAACATCACACTGTAGCCTCCCACTAGGATGCCTGAATAGTTTCATAATCAGCAGGGAAACCCAGCAGCCTCCATGCAATTATCCAGCTGACAGCTGCTTCCACTACAGCAGTGCTAACGTTTGTATGAGTGAGCATCAAAGTGGGACAGCTTTTGTACATCAGCACAGGAATATTTGGCCAGAAGGTGACTAAGCAGCCTATCAAAGCTGATGCATGTAACAACACAGGTAACAGAAGATGGTTTCCAAGTACAACACAATGTATTCATTCACCCTTTTTCCCCCATTTTCTTTGCTAATTTTTTTTCTTTTTTCCACTCAAGCAACTGCCTACTGACTATCTCACAACTGAAGGCAGGCAAAGCAGCAGTGCTTTAGGACTGCCATTGCTGTGAGACACCCCATGGCTGTCAGCAGCAGTGGTGTGTCACAAAGGCTTGCCCTAGCTATCTGTCCTGCAGAGAAGGGCTGCTGAAAAATTGCTGTCTTTGCTACTGTTGTGCCAATGTGTCCCTTCACCTTTAGCCATTGTGAGCATAATTTTGTTTTCTGCAGCTCAAGATCTTTCTGCTCAGCAAGAGGGATGGTTAGAACCAGCCCTGATCATAGAACTAACACCTCAGTTTTTAAAACTAGGATGAATCCAGTCCTTCCTCTAAGGCCAGCAATGGCTTGTTGAAGCATCCGTGTCACTGGTCATACGGACCAAGAAGTAAAAACTGCTTGGATGTAAAATAAACAGTACTATGCACAGGCCTAGGGAGGCCAGAGGCAGGAATGACTTTAGTGTTGTATGTGCATGGTGTATTACACACACACACACACGAAGCATTTCAGTTGCTACAGGTTCCATACAGAATGATGCAGCTGTGATAGCTAATACCTTAGGAGGTTGTGTCTTCAGGCTACACTCAGTCTCTTCAGTGGCAGCATTATTTATGCACTCATGCATTAATAAAAAGGGGGTATTGAAAGAACCATTCCTCTCCCTGTACAAGTGCTTTAATGGAACCTAAATGAGGCCTTGCAGGAGTTAAAGAGCACCAGAACAGTAGAAACTTCAAGGGGGAATGAAGAAAACTCATTACAGATTTAACCAGCTGTGTAAAAACCCCAAACCTTAGATTTAAAAGCTTTTAAAAAGCCTTGGCTGGACTCACTGAGTCATCAAAATTTAAAGACAGAATAATTCTAAAGGAGATGTTAACCAGACCTTTAACTCAATGATGGAGAAAGAAGTGGGGCAGGAGAGGATTTTAAAACATAAAGAAGAAAAAAATCCCTTCAAAGCCACTGATAGACTCAGGCTGGTCAAGCTACCGATAGCAGTACTTCTGAGTGGCTGTAAATCCCATGCTTAATCTGCGGTGTGGAGTATGAGGAAAATGCACAACTAGAATCTGTATGGGAAATTGCTGTGAAAGGCTTGAGTGCACTGGGTCACTCACACAGTTCGCTTCCAAGCAGCTCACCTCTCAAGGGCTTGCAGCCACCACACGTGAGGTAGTGGTCCTGTGAGGTCTTTAATCCAATGACCAAAGGCAGCAGCGCACATTCAAGGCTGGGAAGATCTGCCTGGAATTTGTGCTTCCTATGCTGTATCCATGGCTGTATCCAAGACTCACAGTGACCAACAGGACTGGTGCTGGTTGTAACTGTGAACGTTGGCTTTCATCAATTTTCCCCTGCCCTTTCATGCTCTTTAGCCCAATAAATATAAGGACTATTGCACTTCAGGACTGGGTACATCCTTCTTGAGATTCAGAAACAGGGCTTAGAGAGAAACAGAGGTACAGACAGCCCCAATTTTAACACCTGAAAAGTCTCCATAGGAAACTCTTTTGGGCATCCTGGTTCATATTGAAAAGCTTGGGGTTTAGCCCTTTCTTTTTCTGGCTGTTTTAGTATGATCGCATATAATTGAGCAGACAATTGCACTTTCTTTCCCCCTGGGTTTCTTAACACACACTAAGCCCTACAGGATTCCCTCCTGCTGATGGAGGTGAAAATGGTGCAAGCCTGGGGCTCTTCTCCTGAGGAGTGCTCCTTTTATAAGCCAAACAAAGCTGGTCAGCATTCCTCCAGCTGCATCACCTTATGTCAAAAAAATGTTGATTTAACAGAATCATAAAGTTTTGTAGAACTTCACTAATTTTGCTGAGAATATTTGTAGTAAAAATGTTATGGTCTAGAGTTTTGGGGTTGATAGTGCAGTTTTCACTTCCACAATAGCATCATTTAATTAAAATCAGGAAACAGATGTTTATAATAAAATTGAAAAGTTGAAACAGGAAAATACAGAAAATAGAGTTCTGTGTTTGGCAGAATGATATTTTGTATAAGCTTATTGAAACTGAATTTTAACTTTTTATCTCAATTTGCTTTTAAGGCAAATTTGGAAGTCTCAGGCTAGCCCACAAGTAGCAAATCAAACTTTTGTGTCAACTCCAATCCACATTCATCCCTGCACCACTTTCATCATCCAGAGTATTTGATCAGGACAACAATGGCAGAGGAAGACCAATGGCTTTTAACCAAACCTCAAGCATTAACAGGCAATTCCTATGGCTTGAGAAAGCTGTAATTCCTGCAAAGGGACTTGGAAAATACACACAGAGCCCTCTGACTCTGCTGCTATGGCTTCTTCATGTAGCTTAACTTCTTCAGATTGCAATTAACCCTGTTGCAAATCCCATGAAAAGCCCATGTAAGATAATACTGCTTATAAAGAGCTTGAACATCAGAATGAATCATGATCAAGTAACAGGCCACAGGAATGGCACCTGAAAGGAGGAAGCCAACAACACAGTCTAGTTTCAGGCAGAGAAGACCTTCCTTGCTGTCTCACACACACATCAGGAAACCATTTGTTTATACATTATTATTATTTATGATAAATGGAGTGTGCTATAAACCCAAGGCCGGAAGAAGCTGTGCAGCTGCAATAAGATGTTCCTCAGATGGCTGCTCTGGGGAGACTGAAATGTTTTTGCAGAGCTAATTGCCTCATAAATTGGTTTTATTCTCCTGGCTGAGGCTAATGTCTTCTTTTAAAGTTAATAAAAAGAACTCAATTTGCTGATTGTTCTGGACTGGTACTAGCAAAAAGAGCTGCTCAGGGACTCTGGAGGGGCCCAGACAATTCCTCAAAGCCATTGCAGCTTGGATGCTAAAGTAGTGACAAGCAAGGTGTTCCCTGCTTGCTATTTAATCTGCTTTCCAGCAATGCTGTCGCGTTGGGTGCCTTGGGTATCCCCATAAACGTCTGAGGGGGAGAGATTACAACTGACAGCCTCCTGTAGCAGACCCCAGGATATGGGGATTGAGAGAACAAAGCACACATTTATGCCAAAAGAGCATGTTATCAGCAGGCATTACATGAGCTAGTGTCACAACAGCGCTCAAAACCCAGCCTAGCCTCACGTGGCTTGGCGCACAGTATCGTGTTCTCCTCGGATCCACCCATTTCACGGGTCACTGCCATCAGCTAACTAGCACAAAAGTTAAAAGTGCATCCCTCTGGAGATCAAAGCCTGAGCAACTCTACAAAGGTTTGTCAAATGGGGCCTGCAGATTTACATATAAAATTGATGCTCATTGACAAAACCCCATGCGTAGGTAGGTATTCTGTCCTGTCCCACCAGCCCCAGCTTTCACCCACAGCCAGAGCCTGGGAGCAAGTGGAAGAGCACCAGTGTCACGTAAGATATGAGCTATTCCCAGCTCCTGATCCTTAACCCGACCTCCAGAGTGAAGTGTGAGCCCCTCACAACTCAAACTCCCTGCCTTTCTAGCCAGGAAGAAAATAAACTCCTTACCCAAAACACACATGAATGAAACTCCCAGAGAAATGACATGATCCAGATTTAAAAATCTGTGAACCTCCTTTTGACTTGTTTTCAGGATTTCTTCTTTTCTGGTGAACAAACTTGTCTTCTTCACTGGGGGGAAAAAAGTGTCAGAACCCTCTGTCACATTGGTGCTCTAAGCAAGAGTACGAACTGGTTCAGGGTGAGGTCTTCTTCTGAGGGGACACCAGGTCCATCACCAGCACTGCCATGGATTCACAAAGATTTCACCCAAATGCCAGTGTGGATAATAAGGAACAGTGGTTAAGACAGTACATTAATAGCAGGTTACATTGGTTCGGTGACAGGACAGGAGAGCTTTCAACAGGCATCTGACAGACTCCCAGCACTGCAAACTCTCGGTGCCTTTGTCCAGGGATGCCATGCACGGAGTCCTTTGTATGACACTAAATTTGCCAGTGACCTCTTAGCGGAATATCCATGGGGCCAGAAAGACTTGGAGGCAAAGGCAAGAGCAGCAAACCCACCATTTCCTCTTGCTGGAGCGGTGGCTGGATGCTCCGCACAATCATTGCAGCATGCTTACACCAGCTGCAGCCACCATGCATAGGGGAGCTCTTTGATAATCTGAGATAATCAGGAAGATGTCACGCTTACAGCTTCTTACATGGACACAAATGTCTCTAGAGTTAATCAGGGGCTGACTCAGGGAAGAAAACCTTAGCAGATAGCCAAGGAGACTGCTTAGAACTTGGGCCCATCACCCCCCCTGGGGATCAAGTCCTCCCCTAGTGCTGAGTACAGGGAATTCAGCTGTGATGCTGATCTTAATTAAATAGAAATATGAAGTAAGAAAGAAAGGCTAATTAGATAGAAATGCAAAGTTACAGGATATGAATGCTGATTAACCTAATAATAGACAATAATTCTGTTAAGGGGAGTTAAATGGTTTGCTTAATGGATAGAATGATCTATAGTATATAATATATAAAGTACTTAACAGTAAACATTTAATTACCAACTTCAGTTGCATTTTTCTTCGCTGTGCAGAGGAAAAGTGTTTCATAAAAGAGTTACTGGAAGGGAGTAATTTACGCTCCTGCAAAAACATCTGTATTGTATGGGAAAGAGCAACCATGCTCCGTACACACAGCAGAAAGCCTGAGACACAGCGAGCAATGCTGGGAGCTGCCAGATAGGGGAGGGAAAAGCAAAATAAAATACCTGACCTCCTGATCTGGTACATCACTACCTCTGTGGGGCAGGATGTACAGCCTTCACTGACGTGCTTGCCCATGGGAAAGAGGGCTTAGGAGGCAGAAGATGAGCACTAGACTTCACAAGACAGCTCCAGGAGCAACTTGCTGAGGACTTAGGAAGGTGGCCACTTGTCACAGAGGAGCAAAGCCAGCCTCTGGTGTGGGTTATGGGGAAAGCTCTTAGGAGGCTGAAAGCATCTCTGGTTAATGTGATCCTTCCTGTGATCAGCAAGAGCAAAGCCATGGCCCGGCCACTAAAACACTCTGCCTGCTCCCAGCACAGATGCTCTCAGTATGAGCTTTCCTCAGATTTCCTTAGAGGACCCAGAAGTCTGGCATATGAACGGTGTTCATCAGACATTCGGGATGTTTTGTACTGAGGTAAGGCACTCATGGATTTCACGAGTGCCTCCGTGTGGCTGGATCGCTGCACACCTTACCACAGCATCGCCTTCAACAGCAAATACAGCACATTTTGCAAAATCAATAGGTCCTTCCTGGAAGCCTCTAGTAGAGATGTACAGTGGCGGTCCTGGACATTAGAGAGGGGAAGTCACTCCAGGAGACTCTCACAGCTCTCTGAATTGGAGATAGGAGAAATTACAGTCTGTAGCACAGGGGTTTCCGAACACACTTGACTTCTGCCATAATAGTCAACATTGTGGCAGTCACAGAAGGTGCCCTAAAGGGGAACATAATACCCTTTAGGACACAGGACAACAGGCTCAGACTGCTCCTCTTACTGGCACAGCAGCAGCCCCGGTCCCATCACATTCACTTCACACCTTGGGCTGTGTCATGTTGACCAAACAACGTGAATGTGTGCAACTTAATTTTAATACCTTGCACTCCTGCTAGAGCTCTCCTTTCTCCTACCTTATTGCAAAGCAGCTAAGATGCAGGTGATGACCTGCACTTGGTAGAGGTCAGCCCCCTGCCTGGCAGGGTCACCTGTAGAGTGGATCATTTCATCCTGCTTAGATTTCAAAAAACAGCCTTGCTTGCATGTCCTTTTTACTGCACGGCTGTCAGCCCCCCATGCCTGATGCAGCATAGGTGGTACCTGAATTCCTACAAATTAATTCATGAGAAAGTGCTGAGACAAGCAGACTACATGTGAAGAAGTCACTCAGCCTCAGCAACAGAGAGCACTCCCAAATGCAGGCGAGACGTGGGATAATGCCACTGCTAGGAAAAGAAAAGCTGATATTAGACTGGGCTCCTGCCAGAGAGTTGGATACCTGGCTCCAATAACTAGCAAGTCCCCTTACAGATCTATCCACCCAGCATCTCAAAAAATGATCTCACCAAATACCTATCAGCAGTGCTTCAAAACAGCTTGCAAATTCTGCCCATCACTCCTGGCAGACAGCTGTACCTTGCCCAGTGAGAAGTGATGCCTACTCCATTACCTGCACCACAGGGCCAAGGAGAGCAGGCTGGCCATTAACTGCTGGTGATGAGCTAATTAATCACAGGCACTTGCTGAATCCCTCTTCCTGCACCATTATTAATGGCTCTGTGGATTGGGCCATGCGGCAGACGGGCAGCAGAGGCTCCTCCACCTGCTGAAGCAGCAATCCTGCTCTGCAAGAGCCACTGGCTTCAGCCAGCCAGCAAACAGGAGAAATTACTGAGAGCTGCCCCAAACTCCCATCTTCTCCTTGGGGTTGCAGAGTGACTCCCAGCTCCACCCTGGGGCTCAAACTCCCTGCCACAGGGTCTTGCCAGGCAGCATGGCCTGCCACTGAAGGACAGCCCTGGTACCAACTACTTCTTTCACGAGGGGATGCTGTGGAGCGACTGACACCAGTCAATACCAGTCCCCTGCAGCATGTGATGCCCTGGCTTCCACCTTGCCTACTCCCAGGCAGCCTGGCCTCACCTGGTGCCGCATGTGCCTCCTCCATCTGTAGAAGCTTCCTTCTCCAGCTGCGTTCCCGGAGCAAAGCCCAGCTCTCCCTGCAGCGCGGTGAGGGCTCTCAGGGCTGGACCCAAGGGCCTGCAAGCCTGTTCCTGCTCCAAATGTGCTGCCAGGGCTCACGTGGCCACAGCCTGCACATGGCCAATGAGCCCAAGTGCCACTTGTTTGGAGCAAGAAGACATCACTAGGAATGAATTATTCAGCTGAGCAGAGGCGGCTGACAATGAATTATGCACAGTGCTCCCCATCGGCTGCCTTCTCCCCTCCCGTTTTTTTTATCTTTCTGGGTGATGGGAATGAAACTGCATGAGGAAGGGCAAACAGAAGGCATGCACAGAGCCCCCACGCCTCAGGGTTTCACTCCTGCCCTGCAAGCTTCCAGCCCCAGCAGAGCTGGCCCCGCTCAGCCTGGCAGGAGCCATCATACCAAGCCACGGCAGAGCCCAAGTCACCAACTGCAGCAATAGTTTCAGGGGCACAGCCTGCCTCTTCCAGTCCCTCTGCTGCAAGACTTGATTCAGGCCCATAGCAGTGCCACAGAGATGAGAGGCTAAAAGGCACTAAACCCTCCGGGCCATCTGGAAATGAAGGAACCATGCAAGCACAGTCTGGCCAGCTCTCCGCACTGGCTCTGAGGCTTGCACACTCGCATACTAAAGTGGAGGACTCTGGCAGCCCATTCATCAATGTGCTAATTGGCACCGATTTGCATCAGATCATATTACAACCTTTGGCCAGCACTTGCTATTTACACACTGTGTCCAGTGTGCAGCTGTGCCAAGCCTGTCTGGAATGAGGCACCCTGAGGGAGTGGCACCTTGGGGTTAGTAGCTATTAAAAAGCAAAGGTCTCAAATCCTTCCATACATTGCATTTATTTGGTGTCAGGTCCTCATAACAGACCAGAACAGAGATGGCTGCTAGAAGAGTTTATTCTGCTGTTGTTCTTGGAAGGACCAGCATTACCCTCTCCATCCCATGTGTTTGTAAGGACTCCCAGTGTTAACGGTGCCTGGACAAACCAAGCCTCTGAAGCTACCCACCTCTTTGAGAAAGAAGTCCCAAATTGTTTCCGCTTCTTAATATAAAGGCAAGAAAAAATAAGAGAGAGAGAGAGAAACTGACACAGGACTTAAGATGTCACAAATTATATTTCTGAACATTGCCAAGAAACAAAATGGGACAAATCCATCTAGTACTTGTCACTGGAACTGGGCGTCACAGCTCTGAATACAACAGAAATTGTTCAGCTTTGTTTAAACAAAACAAAAATTAGAATAATTAAAAAAAACACTCAAAACCCAAACATTTCTCAGGTCATTGTGGTTAAACTCAGAGACTGAATTAACAGAAGGAAAGAGATTGCAAACACATTGCCAAAGTCATTGCCACTTGATTCAGTTAAAGAGAAGCAATAAGCCCAGGACTGCATCTGGCAAGTTTCAAGTAAGGACCATCTACATGAAATGCAGACTAGGGACAGGATTAGCAGAATACACTGTAAAAACAGGTGAAGGAATTATAGCCATAAGACACATCAAAATACAAGTTCATACAGACCAGCCTTCACAGCTGTAGCTTCTCCATTTAGTTTCATAAACAAAATTTCTGAAACGACCTTCTAATTCTCAGCCCCCGTGCGTCAGCTACGGACCCCAAGCTTTGCAAGGGCTGGTGGCACAATCCAGCCCTGGGCACCACACAGGACTCCTTTCCATCAGGAGTTTGCTACTCAGAAATGTCTAAACCAGAGCATGCAAGCAGAGAGGTGTCTGCACCAGTGCCAGGTGTGATGGTACCTGTGTGGCAAGGAATAGCTTCCCTTTGGCAGCCCAGAGAAGAAAAGCTGTTACTTGTTTTTCCCAATACCAGCATTATCAAGCTGCACTGTGTAGGATTTGCTGATGGACACATTTGTGCATCTTCTAGCTTTGTTTGCACTTTAGGCTGGTGGGAATTGCCCTGTGCTACTGTCATCCTCAAAGAGCATTGGAGTGGCTGATAAAGAGGAGGAGCTGCAGAGTAGGGCCAGATACTGAAAGACACAGGCTACTGTGCTAGAAGCACAGAGGCCTTGTCTGTGGAAGACTGGTAGCTCTTTCTAGAAAGGGCTGAGACACCTCTGCATCCTCCAGCAAAAGATATTCACTGTTTTGGTGTATAGAGTACACAGCATCCAAAGCATCTACAATAGTGGCAGAGAGCATTCAATGTCTGGCACAGCACAGGGAAGAGGAAACTCTTGAACTCAGTGTCCTTTGCAAGAGACAGACACCTGTTATTGTATTAACTATGCACATCTTGACCACTCACATTTTGTTCTCAGCCCTAAATAAGGCGGTTCTGGACCTCCCTGGAACCAAGAGGTGAGGCAGTCAGCACATCAACCCAAAATGAAAAAGATAATGTATCATCCCTCCATCCTCCCCCAGCATCTCCTTAGTCTTGGGCCTTTTCCCTTCAAGAGGCTATTGCGAAACTTAACTGAGCTGACATCCCAACTCCAGCCAGAATATGGAGCCCTCACACCTGCTCCAGGTCATAAAAGAGAACCTTTTGACTTGGGGGTGTTTGCCTTGGCCACAGTCTTTGGTTAGTGGGACAGTAAAGGGTTCTGCAACTGTGAACAAAGCTTCCAGGACTGTGGCAAACAGATCACAAAGCAGGACTAGCTCTGAGCAGCTGGAATGAAGCCTGCACAATCCCTTTTACTGCATCACCTTCACAGCCAAGAAATGCAAAGGTGGTAAATGCAGACAGTTGAGGAATGCCCATGGAAAGTAGCACAGAGTATGCAGGAGTCTCGCCTGGACCTACACATTCATCTTTACTCTGGGACCTTTCCCTAATTCTATCTAATAAAGATATATTACTGACATTGCTAAAATAGAAAAAGGGAGAAAAAGCAATGCTTTATTTCTTTCTTATCAGTTGGGCAAATGATAATTCCCACTGCACAACGGGATTAGGCCCAAATTGGAGTAGCATCATAAATCTATAGTCATAAATCTGTGACCAAACTGAGACCAAAAGAGCAAGAATGTCTTTCTAAGCCAGGCTACAAAACCAGTCAGTGGCATGGGATGAGAGACGCTTTTATTGTTCACCCAGTAAAACAATCAAGTGGAAGATTATTAGATGGGGAAACAGTAGCTTTGCTGGGCCAGATACCAGGTAATCCCTGAAATGTGTCCAGTGTACCTGTCACTGGAGCAGAACTGGGCGACAGGCTTCTTTGGGTTCTCTTCAGTGGACAATGTATTCACCAAAAAATGCAGTTCAGGGTTAACTGAAACCAGTCATCAGATTAAGAGAAAAAGGCAAAGGCAAAAAGACTATTAACATGAAAACATTTTCTTTCAGCATTTTCAAAACGGAAGGTTTCACATTTTTGCTTCAAAGCAACTTACTGTAGCCCACGTCATAGTGTTTTTAAAAAATGAAAAAGCAACCCTACAAATGAATGCTTCGGTTTGGTTTGAAAGGATTTTTTTTTATGTTTTGATTTTTCCCTTTTTCATTCCACTGCGAAAATGGAAAAAAAAAAATTGTCGCAGGTGACCCTTACAACTTTTTTCCCCAGATTTTTCAGTTCAGCCTGCAAACTGAAAAACCACTGTGGGCACAGCCTACTTGGGAGTTTACTGTCCCTCTTTCTACTTGAATCAATCCTAAGCCAAAGAAAACGGGAAGTTCATTTCATCAGGTAATACCTACCAGAATCAAGGTATTTAGCAGATGTAAAAATACTGAAAATGGGAGGAGTTGTGGCTGTTTACAACGGGCTGAACATGACCCAGGAGATAGGAGATCTCCTGGCTCTAAACACCACTGCCATCTACAAGCTTCCTGCTATGCCATCCTACTCTTATATAAGGCAATTCATAAACTGTGGGTCCTATCTTGCATTTTCAGAATCTGAGATGTGCTGACATCACTTATTGCAAGCAATGCAAGATCCAGGTAACCCACCCTACCCGCTCTAAAGCAAGGAGGTTTGAGGGTTGGGATTTTTGGGTTGGGGGAAAGAAAATGGAGAGGGATGCAACATCCTTCCCACTAGCAATATTTGACCATCACTTATGTGACCTGAAAAAAACATCCCTTATTTGCAGAGTGTTACCACTTCTGCAGGGACAATACAGTACTGGATAGCTGCTTTGCAAGCTCAGTAAAATGAAAAGGCCTTACAAGGATCTTTGTTGGGACAGTCATCTGGTTCAAACACAGCAGAAGACACAACAACAGTAACAGCAAAAAAACCCCACGATACATTAGGTATCAGCACAGCCTTCTAAATGCTCTAGAAGCAATTACTTGCAAGACATAAAAATCACAGCTCTGGTGCTTAGAATCTTGTCTTTTTTAAAAAAAAACAATCCACAGGTTTTGCATAAAAATAAACATTTTAAGCTGACAGCATTATGTTAATTGGACCAACCTGCTTTTTTTTATATATATATATATATATATATCTGTGTATATTTAAATGTATAATTTTTCTATGAATATTCTTTAAATGGGAGTCACAAATGCATAAAAATAGATATTCTGGAAAAAAAAAATGTAATAAAGACAATCCCAGTGAAAAAGAAAAAAAATCAGACAGAGCAGTATTCTAAAGCAATGGCTCACCATACTGTAACTTGTGGAGTCCAGTCCTTCTGTATCGTGAGCGCTTGCTCCTAAATACTATTGGGTTTTGTAACAGTGACGCAAAATGTAAATTTTTGCATGTTTATTCTAAAAAAACCACCAAACAAAAAAATAAGAGAAAGGATTTGGGCATGTAGGACAGATTTTGATGCCTGTTACATTGCTGTAAATAACTAGCACAGATCATCTCCCAAGCTGAAAGCAGGAGGAACTCCAGCAATTCTTGCATATATAATATATTCTCTAATCAAAATCTGATCTGTCCCTCTGAACTAAAATCTAAAAAAAAAAAAATAAATAAATAAATCCATTTTGCCCTACAATGTTTTTTTCTGTTGTCCTACAAATAATCAAAGCAGATTGGAAAACGTGAGATTTTCAATAGTGTGTGTCAGCATTCCATGTATCTTTGACAAAAGCCAGCTCCTAACAGTGAGGAAGATTATTTCAGAGAGTGATCCTGTCCCTTTACAGCAGGAGGTAAGCTCACTGTTAAAAATCCCTTCAAGGCAAAAAGATCGGGGTGGGGGGGTAAGCGGCACGGGGAGGGGAGAAAGTGATAAAAAATGACAATAGCCCGACCTGCTTGCCAGCTGCATCAGTATTCAAGTAAAGTTTAAAAGTACCTTTGTGGGACTTTAGGGTCTTGGAGGGTCAGACCGGCTTATTTTAACAAGTGTAATATGCACTTTGAAACAGCCTTGTCATCTGCTTGTTTAAACTAAAAAACAAAACTCAAAAACAAACAGGAGCAAAGGAAAGGTATAGGAAAGGTCTCAGCATCAGTATTAGACTGCACTGGCTTCTTGACACTGACACTTCCATATTCTTGCCTTCCTTTCTAATGCATTAAAATATCATGAAGTCATGCAGCCATTTTAAATGAGTATTTCAAGAGTCCAGTTTTCGCAGAGGTTAACTTGATCAACAGAACAGCACTGGAGAAAGCTGGTCTAACCATATTTCACTTACAGAACTCTTCAAAGAAAAATAAGAAATACAATTCCACAAATAACAAAGCCAACTAAAACCACAGAAAGCAAATTGGTTTCTTCCTTAGTGTTTTTTCTTAGACATTCTTTCAGAAAAAAAAATTTCTTCCCTTATCTCTTTCTTTAAAAGCAAATTTTCTAACCAGCCAGATTTTAAGAGTTATCTTCCATCTACATGAATCTAAGTTTTTCTGAAATCGCTTACAGGGTTTTGGGGGCAGAGGATTCCCTCCCCTAAATTTCAGAGCCATCTAAATGGCATCTGCTTGTTTTCTCTTGTTTCTCCTCTTGTATTTGTCCATTCCCCTTCGCATTTCACAGGCAAATACTACTGTGAGAATTTAGGTGTCTGCATTTGAAAGAACTTTGGACTGAGCACAGCTTCATATATTTCATCTTCTCCATGCCTTTTCCATGTAGTTTGTTCTATCTTTACATGTACAAAATCACAGTTTGTGTAACATTGTTTTAAAGGAAGAAAATAAAATACACACGCACACATACATTGTATTGGTGAACGCCATACACTAAATATTTTTTTCAACAGCATAACAGAAAGGTTGGCCTACTGTAGGTTGAACATATAGGGAAGGCTGAATTTTTACGGTTGCCATGCAAGCCATCTTCAAGACAAAACAGATGAACCCACCCAAGAGCAAATGCAGCTTTCTACTCTCAAGCCATTAGACAAATACTGCCTTTCCAGGGATCAGACTGACATCTTGCCAATTCAGCCAATGCAATATTTAGAGAACCACACTGAGTTGCTTCTGCATCAGTCCTCTGAATCCAAATGCTGTTAAAACCAAAGGCGGAAGAGGGTATTTGACTTGCCTTATTATTATTAATATGTATATATTTTGATAACACTTTGAATTTCAATTTACTTCTGAAACCTTGCCCTTTGAGAAGAACACACTGTTTAAGTTGACTTTTTTTCCAGGCTTCTGTTCCTTTAAAATTCTCTCTTCTTTTCATTCCGCTGTTCTTTTTCAATTATCTACCGGAAAACTTGCTCTCTTCCAGCAGAAATGCAGCTGACGGGCTTGGGCTTTCACTGCACCCGCTCTGTGAAATTCTCGGGGAAAACCCCTCGGCATTGGTCAAGTTCCTTATGCTGGATCCAGTCAGACTCCTTCACACCCATCAGCCATCCTTCGTCCTGGAGGAGAAGACAGAGATCAGATGCTGAGGGATAGATGTGAGCAGGGAGTTTTCTTTCAGAGTGCAGGCCAAGGAGGAGTCAAGGCACTATCAAAGCCATGCTTATATGTGGCTTGGAGACAATCCAGGAAGAAGATGGAGGAGAAGGAAAAAATGCTTTCGTTCCCTTTTAAACAAGGAGAAGGCTACATCCCACCAGAGTCAGTACCAAAACTCCTATCTGACCCAGAGTGTCTAGAAACAGTGAAAGTGTAAACAATTAGCAAGAGTAATAGAAAGATATCATAATTTACACCCACCAAAGCAGGGAAAACTCTGCCAAAGAAAGTCTCTAGAGCTACAGGATGGGAATCACCTGTCTCACCTTTCACAATCTAAACATGAGGGGTCTAGCAATCTCTATAGTCATAAAAGAGACTGGCACCTCCACAGTGCGATTCATCCCATTTATCTTGGGCACAGGTCTTTGGAAAGGATGAATCATTCCCTGGAGGTGCTCGTCCCCTGTTCCAGTCAGGGCACCTAGATGATTAGCATTTTAGAGAGGTGGTACAGGCAAAATAAGTCTTGTTTGCGATGCTGAAATTCTGGTCTATGAGAACTGGGAGCCGAGATAGTCAACCCATCTTCCTAAAATCCAGTAGTCTGTTGGGCTTGATGCAAGGTGAGGTTGGCAAAACTCCCAAACTTGTGCTACACATGTTGTAAGACTCAAGGTCTTTCACAAGAGTCCTCCCTAGCCACAAAACTTATACATCTATGAACAGGAATGAATTTTCACTAGGCAAATGGAGTCCTGCTTGGTAGAACCTGCTCAGGAGGAGAACCAGACTTCCCACCCTTTGCCTGCAGGTTATCTAGCATGCAGATTTCTGCTCAGTCTGAAACACACAAGGGAGAAAAGATATTCAAGGTGGGAAGGGTGCGCTGCTTGCAGCTCAGGTGTGCAAACACCCTATTCGCTGCATGCCTTGGAGCTGCTGCCATGGAAGCACCCCTTCAGCATGCACATATACCCACTCGTGAGAGTCATTTGCAGTGGGGCAGCCTATGGGTTAAGACTGCAGCATGAGGCAAGAGAGCTGAATGGGGGACTGCTGCCTCCAAACTCAACAGCCTGCTCTGCATCCACTCCTCTGGGCAAAGCATGCACCAGGCTCATTTAGAGATATGTTATCAGATTCAACTACATAACTTGCCAGGGCAGAAGTGCTCAGGCAACCAGATGCTCTAAGCTGTGGCGAAATCGGGCATGCATGCATGTGGTTCACACAGCTGTTCTGACACTTCTGCTTTCCTGGAACTGGCAGGAGTTACCTGGGTATTTACCCAAGGCCAAACAATGCCTCCCTTGAAACATGTTCTTTAAAAACATACCTGCACAGTACAGGAGTGATGCAGCCCTCGCCAGGAGCGATCTATGGTGTACATATCGCTTTCTGCTGCCATTTTGCAGCTTCTGCCCTCTTGTCCTGTTTTCTGCACATTTCATGTGGCAGCAGCTCAGACCAGCCACTGTATCAGAGTCCCCTGTTCCTTGCAGGCTGTACTGAGTGCCTGCAGGCTGTTAGCCCTTGCTGCTGCCTTAGATTTGAGCATTCAGGGGAAGTCATGGGAATGGGATGCGATGGTAGCCCATCTGCAGCAGCCAGCTGCAGGGGCTGACATGCCATAAATCAGGAAGACAAACGACTAGGCAGAAGACGCTGGGCCCAAGTGTCTGGAAGGCAGCTTCCAGCTCACAGCACGGCAAGCACAAAAGCTCATCCATTTGCACATAGCGTCTGTGCCATACAGCATGCATCACTCCCACTGCATCCTGCTATGAAGGGCCTCCTCAGCTATAAGGATTAGACACAAGGACATAGACTGACCCTTGCCAATTTTGAACCACGTCACTTGAAGTGCCAGCTTAGAAGCGTTGCTGCCCTCAACCCTTTCTTCTATCAAGAGAAACAAATCCAGGCCCTGGCTGACATACCCACAAACTGACACCTAAGCTGCAAGATGGGGACACGGATCATAGTCTACTATCCTAAGCTTCCTCCACTCACGTGCACAGTTCATGCACATGTTAACAGCCAACATTTTCTGGCTGGGAATGGTAGAGGTTAGGGAAATGAGCTGTAGCACAGGATACACTGTAGGAGGGTTAGAAGGCTTCAGTGCAGCTACAGCATCACGTTAGCAACACTCAGAGCTCACCCTCTGCAGCTTGGAGAGTCTCAAGTTCATGGCTGTTGCACCCACATCCAGCTAGAGTGCAAACATAGGGCATTGAAAAACTCTGCTCTACAAATGCCATCTCCTACCACAGAAACTAGGGTAGCTGCCACTAATTTCCCATCCAGAAAGCTTTCTGAGAAAGAAACGCTGACAAACGCTTGTGCAGGCCAGTCCCACTCAGTGAAAAGTCTTATCTCCAGAAGGAATCACTGCCTCTTCCCCATACAACCCTTCCCCCAAGAGCACCTAGCTCTGCAGGAACTACTGGCACATTATAGCTCCCATTTCACAAGCAGCAGCAAGATCTGCCTCCATAATTAGATTGGATATTAGGAAAAATGTCTTTACTGAAAGGGTTGTCAGGCATTGGAACAGGCTGCCCAGGGAAGTGGTTGAGTCACCATCCCTGAAGGTATTCAAAAAGTGTGTAGACAAGGCACTTCACGACATGGTTTAGTGGGCATGGTTGATGGTTGGAGTCGATGATCTTAAAGGTCTTTTCCAACCTAAATGATTCTATGATTCACAAAGCCAACAGCTGAGCCACAAAGAGGATCCACATCTTCTGTGGCCAGTGAACTACATGACCCTCCCTTTACCTCTTGTGAATCTAGATCTTGTCTGGGCTTGGCCAAACCCAAATAGCTGGTGACTACTGAATAAATTTGGAGAATTCCCTACCTTTTCCAAACAAAAACTTGGAGATGTGAGCACGGATTTTATAAAAATCACCACCTCCATCAGCCAAAGTAGTAAAACTCCTGCAGATTTTATCTGCTCGAAGCCCTCAAACACAGCAAGTGAGGAAGATTTACTCAAGGCTCCTACAAATAGCTCACATTAAAGAAAAACATGGCAAATTAAATTCAGGTTGGAGATGGACAGCAAGACTCTTCTCTGCAGCTGAGCAACCTGCTCCAGCCTTTGGTTCTGCTGCCACCTCCTGACCAAACACTGTCTTTTGGAAATAGCCACTGCTATGCTGACGTGCAAGACATCATTCACGGCAAGCTGCCTTCTCAGAGCTCCAGCATTTCTCAAAAGGGGAGAAAACATCATCATAAGCTGTGGGTCACTCCTGCCAATGCCACATTCTGCATTGCAGTGGTCACAGGGAATGTGCACCAAGTTTAGGAGCAATGAGGAGGCAAAGTATGGGCTCTGTTGGGCTCCCTGATCAAGGAAGCCACTGATTTGGCTCAAATGCCCTGATAGGGACAGGAAGCCATAGCTATTTCACATGCTTTATGCAGGATAATGTCTCCACTTTCCAATCACAAGCAGAGTCCTCCCCTCTGTTGCAGGAAGCCAATCTCAAGCTCAAGGACAACTGGCTCTCCAGCCAGCTCCTGGCCACAAACTGATGGCTCTGCATCCAGCCAGCCAACTGTTAGCGGAGGAAGAAGCAGCTCTGGAAATCCCCTTGCTCCTCCCAACCCAGGCTTACACCCTGCCTTCCCCACTCACCTGCTCCTCAGGGTTCTCAAATGGAATCACAAGCACCACATCCCCAGCCTTCAGCTGCAGCTCATCGTTGTCGGTGGCCGTGTAATCATGCATGGCCTGGACCTATGGGGAGAGGACAGGAGAGCTTGGGTAAGGCCAGCCTTCTCTCAGGTAGCTCTGTAACTCATGACAAGGCTTTCCACTTCACTGATTCACTGGATGATTCAGGTCGGAAGGCACCTTTGGAAACCACCTGGTATAAAGCCTGTATTCATTTGAATGGTGCCCTGTATTCTTTTTGCAGCTGGACTGCAGGAGTATTAGAGATTATAGCCTCGCATCTCTGTCAGAGGAAGCAGGGAGAGGAAACATAGGGAAAAGTATCAGTTTGGATCTTTGAGTGATTGTATCCTGCTATGTTTTCTCTTTGGTATTCAGCCTAATTCCTATCAACATCTGCGTTACAGCTCTTCTACTTCAAATCACAGCTCTCCACTTCGAGCACTAGTCTATAATGCTGTCTGTAACAAGTCTAAATGTGATGAGCCTCCTATTGTTCTTCAGGGTTTTGTCATTCTTCCACTTTTGGTAGAACTCCCAGGGGAAAAAAAAAAAAAAAAAAAAAAAAAAAAAAAAAAAAAAAGAAGGGTTAGTCT